>WNWK01019109.1:0-38499 GCA_009830355.1 Cherax destructor | reverse complement strand
AACCACTGCAAAATGTCAATTAATCTAAGGTTAATTATTTTATATCAAGTCTTCAAAAATATTTATGACCATCCACCCTTTTGTTAATAAAGTATTAATTATAAATGAATAGAGAAAGCTTGCATTTTTAATGTCAGCTTATTTTCTGATTATTATTTACTGGGGAAAAAAAAAAAAAAAAAAAGGAAAAAAAGTGAGGAAATGGAAAAGAATCCTTTCTCTGTAAGCCATGCATGTTGCAAGGAACAACTAAAATGCCAGGAGCAAGGGGTTAGTAACCCCTTCTCCTGCATAAATTATTACATGTAAAAAGAAATTTTTTTTTTTTTTTTTTTGTCACCCTGCCTCAGTGGGAGACAGCTGGTGCGTTAAAAAAAAAATCACTAGTAAACACATACCTCATATAAGCACTGTACATGGAAGGCCTGAGAGCAGTGATCACAGGTCAAGTCTGGTAAGGCATCTTCCAAGTGAAGGGAATAGCACACAGCACATTCAGCACTCCACTCCTCGGCCATTCCTTCACTATCTGCACTCCTTGATTTTACCACACTCACACCAAGGATGGCTTCTAAGTTGCTCACAATGCTACGGTCAGGGTCCCACTCCTACAATAAGAAACCAATAGTTTAATCAATCATAATGCTACTTTATGTAAAACTTAATGTGGCAACATCACAATTAGGGAAATAAAATTTCATTCTATAATGACAAAAGTCTAGTATCAATTAATTATTAGTTATGCTATTATTTACCTGAAGGTTAATCTTCCAACAAAGTTTCAAATTAATGGCATAAAATAATAAACATTCTTTCTTACTGCCTCCCAAAGTGTTGTAGCATACCCTTAGTCCAGAAACTTTCAATTAATAAAATTTAACACTTTCACTTTTGTTTACACATTGGCCATTTCCCACTAATCTTCATTCAAATTAGTAGAACATTTAGGAGAAAAAAATGAAAAGAAAAGTATAGCAAGTCCAAATGTATTGCTTGACCCAAGGAAAAACAAGAGATATTGGTAAACAAAGTTATTTTTTATTGCAGCATTTTAAAACTCAGACCTCCAATTTTGAAGTAGAATATCTATAATATTTCAGTTTATGAAATAAGTAGAATATTTAATATTCTTAAAAAAAAAAAGGCCTTATAACATAAGTAGACTAAATTATAAAGATATATTCTGGCTTATTTTTTAACAATGTCACTTGTTTTAGTTCTTCCTTGGAGCACCTCATATGGCAAGATAATTTGTTACAATATAAGTGCCATAAAAACTGATTAATGGACAGGTAAATACCACATGTACAAAAAATAAAACTCAGTAGGAATTATATGTATATTTCAGCCTCAGTCAGAAACACTTTTCACTAGATTTGCTGAAGTACTTCTGATTGTGGCTGAAACAATACAGATCCTTTCTGTTCCAAATTTCATTTTCTGCCTATGTGGGCTTTATCTGTTCATGAAACTCAAATTTGTGCCTTACTTCATATTTCTCGGTGAGGAGAGCATTAAGAGGAGCAGTCAGGCGAGAGGTTCCCAAAAAATGACACTGCGGTAGGCTGCGTGGGTAAGCCACAGACACACACAGCTGTACACTCACATGATTACCTGTGCAATAAGAAAGACATAAATGAGAAGAGGTACTACCATCTTACCAAATGAGTGTGAAACAGAAACCCGTAATTGTTTTGCACAGTGGTAAGACTGCTGGTGTCTTTTCTTTGTCTCATAAATATGCAAGATAACAGGTATGTATGTACATCTTGCTACTTCTATTTACATTTAAATCACACTACACAGGAATGTACACACCCATCTGAGTTTTCTTCTATTTTCTTAATAGTTATTGTTCTTATTTATTTCCTTTCATCTCCATGGGAAAGTAGAAAATAATCTTTCCTCCGTAAGCCATGCGTGTCACAAAAGGCAACTGAAATGCAAGGAGCAAGGGACTAGTAAATTTCTTGTACAGCATACTCATTTATTAACTGTATTGCTTCAAACTTTTTTTAATGTGCTATACAGTCTACCAAGAATCATTAACTAAACATCACAATGGATCATATCTCCACTTTATGACTAGTATAGAAGAGATAAAGATTACCGAATAAAACTCACAATTTTCGAAATTTGTAATACAGTACTGTAAATGTTATTTTTAACAAGGTAACCTATAAAAATATTAAATCTTAAAATTCCTTTATTACCAATTCAGAAAGGAATTTGCTAAGTAAATTTTCTTACTCTTCTACTATGTAACAATTACTAGAGAACAGCCTACATCACATTATGTTAGTCATTACTTGAAATATTTGAAGAGCAAAGGTACGGTTAATGTGGACCTACTGGGCCGAGTTCTATGTAACTGGGGTTGATCAGATAACACGCTGAGCACATGTCAATATCACAAAAATATAGGCTGCATTTCCTTTAAAATTGTACCAAATAATTATATAGCTTGATTTATGACATGTTCATTGGAAGCCAAAACAAAGTCAGAGTCAGCAGGGAATTTGAAAGCTCCCACTCCCTCTCTCAAAATATTAATGCTATGTTGATAATCATGACTCATGAAATCATAACACATTTGCAAACAAACCAAAACAAAACAAACAGACTGTCCTGGAGTTTGACAACTCACTTGCCATGGGTTCAAACCCCATCCATTCCATGGTTTATCTTGATAATAAAAGTGAACAGGAGCAGCAGCTGGCTTAGACTTGCTTATACATCTCCCCTCATTTATCAGACAACCAGATAAACATTAATTTGCCTTACCTAGCATTGTGTGGGGATTCTCTAGAATGTATGATGTGTTTGGGCAGTCAGGTGATTGAGTCATGGCTGCACCTCAGTCAAGATCATACCTTTGATACACAACTTTCTCGTTTAAATTCCTTTTCACTTTTGTAATATCAATCGCCAACATGTTCAACAATTATAGATAAACAGCTAAGGTACACACACATTACAGTAAGTTTATTCAGGTATACACAAATACATTTACATAGATTATCATACATAGCAGCATATGTGTAGAGAACCTAGGATAACCCAAAAAGTCAGAGTACAGTGGTCCGTCGACTAACGAAATTAATCCGTTCCAGGAGCTAGCTCTTAACACGAAAAATTCGTAATTCGAAACCTTATTTCCCATAAGAAATAATGTAAATACAATTAATCCGTTCCACCCAAAAATATTCACAAAAAATACATTTTAATTATAGTTCTACATACACAAAACAACATTATTAACACTATAAATACTACTACTAATACTAAATAATAAAAAACAGATAATTAAATAATATTTACTTACCTTTATTGAAGAGAGTTGCAGGCATCTGGAAGATAGGGAGGATGACAGGGGGAGGGTGTTAGTGTTTGGAAGGGGAATCCCCCTCCAAAATGACTTCAGGTAACAAGTCCTTATCTGGGGTTACTTCCCTTCTTTTTCTTTTAATGCCACTAGGACCAGCTTGAGAGTCACTGGATCCCTGCCCGCCTCGAGAAATAACTGTCCACAGTCCTCTGTTTCTGGCGACTCTTTAATATTTTCCTGAAGTGCAACATGGCTCTGTCACTGAACTGGTTGCAGAGATGGCTCGTTTCAGCTTGCTGAAGGTGAAATTGTTCAACAAAACTTTGCACGTCATTCCACTTGGAACAAATTTCCTTAATCCATGAAGAAGGCACCTCCTTCACTCCCTCTCTCTCCTCCTGTGAAGCAATAACCTCAGCTCTGGTCTGATGCTGTTCCAGTTCCAGCTCTTGCAGCTCTTCAGTTGTTAGCTCTACCCTGTGCTCCTCCACCAACTCTTCCACATCCTCACCACTCACCTCCAACCCCAGGCTGTTCCCCAATGCCACAATAGAGTCCACAACAGGCACAGGGTCGTCAGGGTCAGGGTCAGCCTCAAATCCTTCAAAATCCCTCTTTTCAACACAATCCGGCCAAAGTGGTCTCCAAGCAGAGTTCAAAGTCCTGGAAGTCACTCCCTCCCAAGCATTACCTATAAGGCCTATGCACTGCACGATATTGAAGTGATCTTTCCAGAACTCTTTTAGGGTCAATGCAGAGGCTGAGGTTACGTCAAAACACCTTTGAAACATTGCTTTGGTGTACAGTTTCTTGAAGTTTGCAATGACCTGCTGATCCATGGGCTGGATGAGAGGAGTGGTGTTAGGAGGCAAGAACTTCACTGTGATGAAACTGAACTCATCAGACAAAAAGTCTGCATTAAAGTACAGACCTGTGTCACTGACGTGTATAGTATGCAAAGTCATGGAGAAGATCATCAGGAGGAGAGTGGTGGAGCACCTAGAAAGATACAAGCTTATAAACGACAACCAGCACGGTTTCAGGGAAGGAAAATCCTGTTGCCAAGTTGTGAGGATGAGCAGGAGCATTGTCCAGTACCAGGAGGCACTTGAGTGGCAATTTCTTTTCCAGGAGGTATTTCTTCACACTAGGGCCAAACAATCCAGTCAACCATTCCATGAAAAAGTCCTTAGTGACCCATGCATTAGTGTTAGCCTTCCAATACACACACAAATTATTCCTGTTAACATTGTGTTTCTTGAAGGCTCTGGGATTTTCTGAGTGATACACCAGTAAAGGCTTCACTTTAAAATCACCACTGGCATTGGCACAAAGCATAAGAGTTAGCCTGTCTTTCATAGGCTTGTGTCCTGGCAGTGCCTTTTCCTCCTGAGTAATGAAGATCCTGTTTGGCATTTTCTTCCAAAACAGGCCTGTTTCATCACAAACACTTGTTGGGGTTCGAATTTTTCAGTGTCTACGAACCCCTGGAATTCCTGCACAAATTTTTCAGCTGCACGTTTGTCTGAGCTGGCTGCCTCACCATGCCTCACAACACTGTGTATGCCACTACGTTTCTTAAACCTCTCAAACCAGCCTCTGCTGGCTTTAAAATCACTCTCCTCATCACTGGTTCCAGGCATTGTCTTGACAAGATCTGCGTGCAACTGCCTTGCCTTTTCACAAATTATCGCCGTGGAAATACTATCACCCACTATCCATTTTTCATTGATCCACACCCCCAACAACTTCTCAACCTCATCCACTGTTTTTGATCTATTTTTCATTAACATATCAACCCCTTTTGCAACATTAGCTTCCTTGATCTCATTTCTCTTTGCCAGGATAGTGGCGATAGTAGATGTGTTTTCCTTGTACATCCTGGCAAGCTCACTCAGACGTACGCCACTCTCATATTTTTCAACAATCTCTTTCTTCAGTTCAATGGTGTTCCTCCCTCTTTATCACAGGGGTGCCACTAGGAAGCTTCTTTGGACCCATGGTGACTTATTTGACAGTGACAATCACTGAACCACCAATAAACACAAAAAAGTATTGTGAATGTTTGAAAGAGCGCGCTGGGTAATGTTCTCTCAAGTGTAAACAACGCTAGACTGGCGTCCGGTCCGCCTCACCGCGCAAGCGTGGGGCAGGCGGACAGGTCTGGTACGGGTCGCTACACGAGTTAATGCTCGCTACTTAAGAAAAATATTTAGCGAAAAAAAGCGCTCGTTACACGATTTTCTCGTTATATGGAGTTATCGTTAGTTGAGGGACCACTGTAACTTATTTCCATTGGGGTCCCTTTAGTACAGTAAAATGCATGGGAATATGTACAAAGCAGTTATGATAATGTATGATAACAAACTTTTGGGTGGATGCTTGATATTAATGTGAACTAAATATTCTCTACAAACTTTTTATACTTTTAATACACCGGCCATTTCCCACCGAGGCAGGGTGACCCGAAATAGAAGAACAAAAGTGTTTCTTCTTTTTATATTTAGTAATTTATACAGAGAAGGAGTTACGACATGTATGGCTTACAGAGGAAGGATTCTTCTCCACTTACCTATGGAGCTTTTATACATGTATTTTATATAAATTAAGCATTCATAGATTATATACGTATATATATATTTTTTTAAATTAGTCAGGTATGGAAAAATGTCATCCCACTGCTCTTGCTAAGCAAGAGCAGTGGGATGCTGGAGAGCACTGCTTGTGGGCCCAGCAGAGTGAACTAACCTACAGTGTGTACTACCCAAATTTTGCATGTTATTTAGTTTTTTATATTTACAGTGGCTATTATCAAGAGTTTCACATGCTACTGGAATTTTTGACTGCATGGTTTCAATCACTTTGCAACAAAATGTATAAAAAAAAGAGACTTGTAATATTAGGAAACGTTATCAAGGAAACATTTCACCAACCAGGGGATTTATCAATCCAATGATTAATAAAGCCCCTCATGGGAGAAACATGCCACCAACCAGGGGATTTTTCAATCCAATGATTAATAAAGCCCCCGATGGGAGAAACATTTCTGACATTGCTCAAGTCTCTTTTTTTTACATAATGAAAGGCTCTTGATTCAAGGAAATAGAGCTGCCTTTCCTTTCCTTGAACCAACCCTGATTACTTCCCATTCCCAGGTGCTATATCCCCCCTTTTCCTTGAAGTTAAGCACTTCACTTCTCCACGTCTATAATAATAACAGTAATAATAATAATAAATACAAATATTGAAATAATAATAATGATGATGATAATAGAGTGAATGATGGAGAAGGAGACTGGCTCTTACTAAGTAGAATTCTGCGAGTGGTGTGTCTTCGTGTAGGATTTTGAGGATCCAACACCAGCACCATTTCATCCAATTCATCGAGGACATCCCAGAACAGCTGCAAACTTTTCAATTGATCTTCCCAGGCACAGATGATGCAGGATAATCCTTCAACCTCGGAGGACAAAAGAGAGATTTTTGAAGTTGAACTTGAAAAAAGTAATGAAAAAAAAAGTCAAGTCAACATACATGAATTCAGGCTACAACAAAAGCTGCTGAACATCATTTTGTTACTGCACTCTGACTCTACTCTACACCAACAAAATACCAAAAGTTGAGATCATCAACTTACAGAATTCCAAGAGACCTTAAGGTCCAATGGCATATCAGCTTCAACACATGGTGGTTCCTGAGGATATCCCGACCCAACTCTGACTCGGAGGAGGTGTGAGCGACCCTTCTCGTCTCTGAAATGTGTAGCTTCATTAAAGTAAGAAAAAAATTATTAAAGACAATCTCAATAGATATACCTAGGGAGAATATAATACTGGAATATAGGCAGGAGAAGGAAAAGTTAAGTATGGCAATGAGGTGGACATAAAAGGTATAAAATACCGACACAATGGAAATAAACATAAATGCAGTATAATGTGGTCCTTTATGGACTATGTTTCACCCACACAGTGAGCTTTATCAAGTCACAAACAGATCTGTTTGTGACTTGATAAAGCCCATTGTGTAGGCAAAAATTAGTCAATAAAGGATTGCATTATACTGCATTTGCATCTATTTTTCCATGGTAATGAGGTATAGTAGTAGGACAAAGATACTATTTGATGGTTGGCCACAACAATATGCTTTTCTAAACACCTGTTATTGTCAGAAGATTAGCTAACTGAAAACTTCCTTAATTTTGAATAATGGTGCTGCAAGTTGTGATGAGAGAAGTTTTAAACACTTTCTCTTGAATTTATCACCCTCTTTAATGGTTAAGTTGGCCCCACATCATTTCATCAAGTGGTTATGCAAGTTTTATACAAAACCACAGAGGGAAAGCAACTAAGATACACAACACATCCAAAACTAAGCACAACAATGACAGATATTACTTAATCATCCCCACATGCATGTGTAGTGTGTACAGTACATGCATGTGTAGTGTGACCTAAGTGTAAGTAGAAGTGGCAAGACATACCTGAAATGTTGTATGTTTATGAGACAAAAAAAGACACCAGCAATCCTACCACGATGTAAAACAATTACAGGTTTCTGTTTTACACTCACTTGGTAGGACGGTAGTACGTCCCTGGGTAGTTGCTGTCTAACACCTACTACCTAGGACTTTCTAGGTTATACTCAAGGAAAGTCAATGCTTAGAACAAGTAGTTAATCGTGCCAAGTACAGCAATCATTCATATCTAGAATACTCATAAAGAACATTACAATTATTACTTCCATTTGCCAGTTGGGACACCAAGGCAGTCAAGTGCTTAGTATAGTAAAGAAGGTAAGGAGGGTACTATTAGAAAATGACACAGGAGGCTCTAAAACATCATTTTGCACTATGAAAATAAAAGCCCTTGGATCAAACTTGATTACTTCCCATTCTCTAGGTGTCGCATGACTCTTATGTATTCAGCACTACAACATGCAGTTAATAGTTTCACACTTGTATAGCTGCTAACTGCTGACTCAAGTTTTTTCCTCCTCAAATAAAACCCATTCACAAAATAACACAATAACAATAAATAATTTCATAACAGGTTAAAATATCCAGGGATACTGGTATACATTAAAACTAGTTTGTGGGGGATGAAGAGGTAAAATAAGGAAAAGAACGAGTATCAGCAGTCTATGTAAAATGGGAGGACGAGAAAACCATTAATACAGGCAATGAGAATGAAGAGGGTGTCAGCTGGAAACATATAATGGTAAAGCTGTTGTATTCCAGTTGTAAAAACAAAAATTTAGTCAAGTCAGTTACAAAGCAATTCTACAGACTTAAGAATTCAATAAGATAATGAAAAAATCCCTCCTAACCCAAAATTATGCATAGTTATTAAGATTATGTTACTAACCCATGAAATTCATCTTTAATACAATACAGTGGACCCCCGGTGTTCGTCCTGCTCGAAACTCGCCCTTTTATGTAAGTGTATTTTTTTAAATGCTTTTATAAGTGTACTTTTGGGGGTCTAAAAGGACTAGTCTACTTTACATTATTTCTTATGGGAATAAATTCGTTTGGTAATGACACTTGAACAGCATTCTGGAACAAAAAAATAACGAAAACCGGGGGTCCACTGTACATATATTTCAATCCTGCTCAAAATAATGCTGCATATATAAATAATTGTAAAAGGCACCACACCTAGCTTCAAGAGAAATCGATGTGAAATCTGGTGAAATCTGTGTGACTCTAGACCACCCAACAACTTCTAGATGTGAGAGAAGAGATCTCAGGTGTGAACTACGTAGCAATGACAAGTCTTCAACGTCCTGTTCTCTTCGCTGAGATGAACTCTACAAGAAAAAATAATTGTAATAAAACTAAAACACAGATGCTAGCATTTATTTCATGCTTACTACATTTTTTAATTTACCAATTTAATGTTTACTCAACCCCTATATGGGTGAATAAGACAGGTGAAAGGTTATTGAGAAATTAACAAAGGAATGACATGGCAATTCTATAAAGGCATTTATTAATGCGAGTGGGGAAAAAAAAAGAGACAACAGTCCACATAACAAATCTTTAAGATACCTTATTGTACAAAAGAAAATTAAATAATGAAAAATCACAGAAACCCACTTTGGGACAAACAATACATAAATAAAAGGAGACTGTTTATCACAACCTCAGATCTCTGCTGAAGAAGACCTCAGTTATTCAAAATAAACAGCCCCCTCTTGTCCTTTCATAATTGCACTATTAATCACTGCAATGATATATACGCAACACAGTTTGAGTGAAACTAAATAAGTTTAGTTAGGTACGTATAGGTATACATCTCTGACTGGCATTTTCAGTTAGTTTCCTACAAAAAAAAATAGATCTCCCAGAACTAATAAATAGAAACTTTGAAGAAAGAATAAAAAGAGGAAATTCTCTTATACATAGTTGACTGAGAAAGAGGAGACTCAATAATATATACATAAATCATAAAAAGAAACAAGAGAAGCTAGATTTTTCATCACCCCTCAAAAGGAGATCATGAGGCCACAATTGTAAACAGAAAAATTTTGAGGTAAAAGAAAATATTTCTTTACAAATAGTGGGGTAGGCTGCTGGAATGAAATACAGGAGGTAAAGTGTGCTACAAGCACTGAAAACTTTCCAAAATATTGTAAGAAAGTGAATACTGAAAGATGGGCTACCACAAGCATTGCTCTAGTGCTGTATGTATATATAATACAAAAAAATACCAGCCACCATAGGGAATAACCTTCATTCCTAGTTTATCTGAATTCAGACTCCAGTCACAGATAGGTGCATAGAGGCATATGGAGTTAAGAAACTTTAGCTTCCACTATTCCATCCTGACAATGAACTGAACCAAAGACCTTACACTTGAGGAATGGTATACCATACTATAAATATACTAAAGGAAGCAGATAAATACGTTTCCAAGTTCTTATCAAATACAAAGCTGTATTCTGAGCACTCGAAATTCTATGAACAATCTAAAATGCAGTACTTACGTTAACAAATAGACATGCACTTGTCAACTTACGCATATATGCTGGAATTTGATGAGATACTCTAAAACTGTGCTGCATGTCTTTTCTACCTGAAAATTATTAGAAAACCATTTAACATAATATAACTATACTACAGTACAGTGGACCCTCGCTATTCGAACACTCCAAAACTCACCCTTTTATGTAAATTTATTTTTTTAAGTGCTTTTATAAGTGTATTTTTGGGGGTTTGAAATGGACTCATCTAATTTACATCATTCCTTATGGGAATAAATTCGTTTGGTAACAGCACTTGAACAGCATTCTGGAATTAGGGTGAGTTTTGGAGTGTTCGAATAGCGAGGGTCCACTGTATTTCTATTTTTTTTATTTATTGTACTCAAGTTTCATTTAATTTAAGAGACAATCAAATTTTTTTAATATTCTCTATACTTTTTCTTCATCTTCATACATATCCTCACTTCATCTATCTTATTTTTTGGTCTTACATTCTACCTATACAGTGGTACCTCGGTTAACGATATTTTTTCGTTCCAGAATGCTGTTCAAGTGCCATTCCCAAACGAATTTATCCCCATAAGGAATGATGTAAAATAGACTAGTCCTTTTAGACCCCCAAAAACACACTTACAAAAGCATTTAAAAAAATAAACTTACATAAAAGGGCGAGTTTGGGGACCATCGTTAACCGAGGTACCACTGTACTTATATTAAAGTTTATGGAAAAAAAAATTATTTAGCATATTTTTTTTTTCACAATGATAGCAAACATCATTCGGCACCTCAAAATTTCTTTTCAGGCAAATACTACTTTTTAACAAATACTGTAACTTGATGAATATAATCAACAGGTTTAAAAACTTCTAGCACACATTCCTACTTTCATGCCACCAATTTGCCTATCAGCAAAATTAAAATAAAATGGAGTGCCAAACTTCACACACAACTACATTACAAAAATTATAACTTTAAAGAAATATGTACAGAAAATACTGAATTTTGAATACTATGAGCAATGAAATATGAATTTCTGCATCAACGTCTAATGACCCACGCAGACCACTATATGTCCCATTTATTTGTCATGGTTGTCAACTAGTGATTCAGTCATTGGGCTGGCTGCTAGAGGACTTTGGTCAGTGAAGAACAAGCATAATGGAGCCAGAAGACAGCACTTGGTGGAAAAACAAGATCATTCTTACTGAGTTCTAAAGGGGTACTATAAGCAGAAGCATTAGTGTGCTAGTTATATGTATTCCTATTTAGCCATCAGGCCATGATGCAGATGAGAGATTTTCAATGTTAAAAAACATTTATTGTAGTTAATAAAATTTCCTAAGTAAAGAATGAAGTGTATGATGTCACAGTACACAAAGCTGATGCAAAAAGATAATCACAAAAAAATGTAGAAAAACTAATTACATATACAGTGGACCCCCAGATTTCGTCATTAATTCGTTCCAGAATGCTGTTCAAGTGCCGTTACCGAACGAATTTATTCCCATAAGGAATTATGTAAATTAGATTAGTCCTTTTAGACCCTCAAAAATACATTTACAAAAGCACTTACAAAAATACACTTACATAATTGTTCGAGTTTGGAGCAGTATGAAATCCGGGGGTCCACTGTATTTGTAATATAATGAGGATACTGAATTATGACTATTTATTTATTTGTACTCTATAGCAACTGCCTACTCGAGCCATATAAATTATCTGTGGTTATTCAAAATCACAACCTAGTGACATTCACACTTAAAGCCTATTTAAAAAAGTAATAATAAAAAAAAACTTGGATCAGGCATTTATAAGGAAAGAAAGTACTGTACAGTATTTACCTCACTGAGCTGGGCTTGACAAGTGTGGATAATAGAGGAGAGCTGAGCATCAGTGCTTAGAGTCAGTCCCTTCAGTAATGGGAAGTGCGGAGTGCTGAGATACACTGCATAATCAATGCCCTGTCCAAATCACACCAAAACATTATTTTGGGGGGATAACTGCAAGTCTTAATTATTCGCAATACAAAGTAGTACAGTACACATATTTCACTCATACAAATTTTACATCTAGGAAAAATTGGTGGACTTTTCTTTCATCTCAGTAGCATGTAAGATGGCAGGTAAATACAACATTCTCGTACTGAATGAGATACATTCCTGAAAATCAGCATGTAATGTAATACGTATAGCATTAGGTGCAGAACATCAGGGAAAATAGGGTAACATTCTGGATACCTCAACAGTTGCCAAACAAACCTGATGTATACATGTCATGCTGGATCCAGGTCAATACGGATTGTGAATATTATGCATAAAATGATACAACAGCAGCAGTTTCTTGTTTTATTTTGTTTTTTGTTAAATTTTTTGTTTTGTTTTATTTCTTTATTTTTTGTTTTCCTGTTATATTTCTCGCTGTTTTGTTCTCATTTGTTGTTGTTTTGTTCTGATTTGTTGCTTTTTGTTTTATTTTGTTACTGTTGCTTTCTTATTGTTTTAATTGTTATTGTAGTTTTGTAATGTATAAATTAACTTTTCTTCTGCTGGTAATAAGCAATGTCAACAATTCAAGCACTGAGAGCAACAGTGCACATGTACTTGTGGAGGGTTATGTCTCAGTATGTATATATGCATTTAAAGAATACAGTATATTACAGTGGAACCCTGGATTTCGTCCGATGCGGATATTGTACAATTCGGATTTCAACTACTTTTTTGGGTGAAATTTTACCCCGGGTTTCGTACCTCCACTCGGAAATCGTCCATATCAGACACGTCCGCCCGCCCGAGATGCAGCAGCTCACACGTACGTGACTCAGTCTGCCTCTGTCACTCGTTCAGTGAGCAATACTCCGCTGCAAAACCTTCAACTGGAACAGCAACAGATCGCAGCTGAGGAAATTGCTTCAGAGGAGGAAGAGAGAGGGGAGAATGTGCCTTCTTCAGTGATTAAGGACATTTGTGCAAAGTGGAGTGAGGTGCAAAGTTTTGTGGAGAATTATCACCCTAACAAAACTGTTGCAAGCCATGTCTGCAACATGTTCAATGACAATGCCTTTTCTCATTTTAGGCAAATCTTAAAGAGACGCCAGAAACAGACCTCTCTGGACAGATTTTTTGTGCGACAGGGGTCCAGTGACTCAAGCTGGTCCTAGTGCCAGTAAAAGACAAAGAAGGGAAGTAACCCGGATAGGGCTTTGATACCTTAAGTCCTTATGGAGGGGGATTCCTCTTCCAAACAATAACCTCTCCTCCCTCTCTCCTCCTTGCCTTCTTCCATATGCCAACAAGAGTCTTCAATAAAGGTATATAATAGTGATTTAAATGTTCATTTATCCATTAAAATTAGTCATTTATAATTATTTCTCATTGTTTTCTGTTTGTAAAACTATAGTTATTCTCTATAAAATGTATTTTTTGTTAATATTTTTTGGTGTCTGGAACTGATTAATTAGATTTATATTATTTCTTATGGGAAATATTACTTCAGTTTTCTTTCATTTTGGATTTTGACCAACTTTCTGGAATTGATTAAGGATGAAAACCAGGGTTCCACTGTACTTTGGCCCATATTTGGGATTAGTCTTCACTGGTGGTGAACAAGTGACATGTAGCCTTAACAACCCTCATTCAACAGGTTTTAAGCATGATTAATCAACCAACCATCAAACCATCCTTACCCCAATACTAATGAAGCCACTGAATGAATGAGGCCGACCGGAAGACACTGATACGCATAGCAGAG
Organism: Cherax destructor; assembly: GCA_009830355.1. Lineage (NCBI taxonomy): Eukaryota > Metazoa > Arthropoda > Malacostraca > Decapoda > Parastacidae > Cherax > Cherax destructor. Next base: position 24,440 of record WNWK01019109.1, on the reverse strand, counting down.
GGAACTTTGCACATAAATCTGATACGGCCATCACACACACACACCTGCAGAACAGAAGTTGCTTTGTAAATGTATATTGTAACTTAAAACATTAAAATTTAACATACACAGCTTTTGAAAACTGAACAGCACTTTAAAACTAAATAAAAATACCTAACCTAACCTGACCACTTTTTATCCATAAGATTAGTCAGGTATGGATGCTGGTTAGATTAGGTAAGGATACTGGTTAGGTTAGGCATGGATAAATAAATGAAATAAATAAATAAAATAAAATTTTATTTCTTTGCTAAGGTTACAATGTGTGTTTACATTTCATAATTTGATTGGAACAAAGAAAGCCACTATCATGCCGAGGCATTTCGGGCAGACTTTACCTAATATGTACAGTGGAACAGCAGTTTTCGTATGGAAAACCACAGTTATTCTGGAATGGATTAATTGGATTTACATTATTTCTTATGGGAAATATTAACAAAAAATACTACATTTTATGGAGAATAACTGTGGTTTTACATGCAAGCTGGGGCATATGAAAACCGAGGTTCCACTGTATGTACTTATAGACTACTTAAATCTAGACAGGTTTACCTGGAGAGGGTTTTGGAGGTCAATGCCCCCACAGCTCAGTCTGAGACCAGGCCTCATGGTGGATCAGGGTCTGATCAACCAGGCTATTACTGCTGGCCGCATGCAAACTGACATACGAACCACAGACCGGTTGGTCAGGTACTGACTTTAGGTGCCTGTCCAGTGCATTCTTGAAGACAGCTAGGGGTCTATTGGTAATAACCCTTATGTATGCTGGGAGGCAGTTGAACAGTCTTGGGCCCCGGACACTTATTGTGTTGTCTCTCAATGTACTTGTGGCGTCCCTGCTTTTCATCGGGGGAATGTTGCCGAGTCTTTTGCTTTCAATATTTCACTCTATTATTAATATACATACTTGGAGTCTACCTGGAGGGCATTCCGGGGATCAATGTTCCCGCGGCTTGGTCTATGACCAGGCATGATCAACGAGGCTGTTACTGCTGGCTGCATATAGTTCAACGTACGAACCACAGCCCGGCTGATCTGGCACTGACTTTAGGTATCTGTCCAGCTCCCTCCTGATGGGAAGTTGTTAAACAGTCTTGGGCCCCAGACATTTATTGTGTTTTCTCTCGCAGATGTGATAGTGGCATTGTTGTGGTCCTTGAAGGTGAGGTCTTCGGACATTACCACACCCAGGTCCTTCATATTACTTTTCCTCTCTATTGTATGATTAGAGTTTGTAGTATACTCAGTCCTAGCTATTATTTCCTCCAGTTTTCCATAACGGAGTAGTAGTTGGAATTTGTCTTCATTGAACATCATACGTATTGTTCTCTGTTGCCCATGGGAAAACTTGGTTTATATCTTCTTGGAGATTTGCCATGTCCTCAGTAGATGACACTCCATGGAGATCCTAGTATCATCTGCAAAGGATGATACAGTGCTATGGTTTACATCTCCGTCTATGTCTGATATGAGAATGAGGAACAGGATAGGTGCGAGTACTGTGCCTTGTGAGACAGAGCTCTTCACTATGGCAGCATCCGATTTAACTCTGTTTACCACTACTCTTTGTGTTCGATTGGTTAGAAAGTTGAAGATCCATCTGCCTACTTTGTCAGTTATCCCTTTTGTGTGCTATTACACCATGATCGCACTTGTCAAAGGCTTTTGCAAAATCTGTGTATATACTACTGCATTCTGTTTCTTTTCCAGTGCATCTAAAACCATAACATAGTGGTCTAGAGTTGCGAGAGGCAGGAGCGACCTGCTCTGAAACCATGTTGCCCTGGTTGTGCAATTTTTGGGAGTCCAGGTGGTTTGCTATCCTGCTTCTTAAAACTCTTTCAAAGATTTTTATGATATGGGACATTAAAGCTATTGGTCTATAGTTCGTAGCTACTGCTTTGCTGCCACCTTTATGGAGTGAGGCTATATCCATTGTTTTTAGTGACTGTGGAATCTCGCCTGTGTCTAAGCTCCTTCTCCATAGCATACTTAGGGCCCGTGAGAGGGGTTTCTTGCAGTTCTTAATGTACACAGAGTTCCACAAGTCTTGGCCTTGGGCTGAGTGTATGGGCATGTCGTCTATGGCTTTCTCAAAGTCTAGAGGAGTTAGGGTTATGTCAGAAATTTGGTATACATTGGCAGGGTTTTGAGGCTCATTCATGAAGTAGTACAATTTATGATACAATCATACTGGTTAGGTTAGGCATACCATTTTTTACTCAAGACCTTCATTAAAATTTCGGGTCAAAACAGAATCAAATAAGAGCTAGTTGCAACTATTTTAACAATATATTGGACTTAAAGAACTGCAGGCTTCCCATACTATGTCAACTGCATCTTAAGCCCATAGCTTACTCAACTGCTACCTCCCCATCATAATTTAAACCACCCATTGTAACTTAAACCACCTTTTTAAGTAAAGAAAATATTCATTCTGATTTGTCACACAACTAAAATTACATGCTATAATACTTTTCTAAATACCTGTACTTCTGCTAGTATTAATGAGTAGTTTGCAAATGCAATTTAGTCTGTCCCAAATGCTACATACAATAAGAGCTTGTAACATACAAAAAAGTTGTAATCCCAGAACTGTATTAAATCTTTAAGAAAGCAAACTGCTAACCAATTAACTGTAACAGCCATGTATATTTTAAATAAAGATTATAATTAAAATGGTTATAACAAAGACCAAAGCAGAATATCAAATTAATCAATTGCATCCACCAACGTCAGAAGCATGTACATCCCAGAGAAACAGTTCACACACTTCTTACTCCTAAAAAATAACACACACATTATATTTTAGCATAAAAATAGTGGTCAGCATAAGCTATAACATGAGAAAGATTTAGCATATATGTAAACTCCACAAGTTTCTGCTGGCTGTATTTCCTGACAAAAGAGGTTATTGTTATTTATAACAGTCCAAAAATTTCCAAGGGGTCCAGGAACTGCATCCTAACATTGATGACTAAGACATGTGCATCTCTTAATTATGTTTATTGCAGAGATGTTTTGTCTACCACAGACGAACATAGTACTAAAAACAGCAGTGATAATTTTGATCTACTCAAAATTACTTCTGCTGACCCCAGTGTTGTATCTGCTTGTACTGGATTGAAAAAGCCTATTATGCAGGTGAAACATTTTGGCAATAAAAAATACCCAAGCGTTGTACAAGTGTCTTATTCATCTTATCGATATGGTACACTATTAATATTATTATTATAACAGTGGTGTGCAGGATGAGCGAGACCTGTATAGCCCACTCAAAAATCAATGGTCCGTGGCTCGGTTGGTAGTGCACTCGCCTCACACAATGAGTGTCCGTGGTTCAATCCCGGCACGGGTGGAAACACTGGGCGTGTTTCCTTACCTGCTGTCCTTGTTCACCTAGCAGTTAAGTAGGTATCTGGCTGTTAGGTGAGTGTTGTGGGTAGCATCCTGGGGTACAAGATTAAACGACCACAGTGGATACAAGAGACAGTCCTGGATGCTACACTGACTTTATTGGGTTATCCTGGATAACTAACCTTACCCCTGGGTTAAAAACCTGAAAATCTCATCTTACCAAAAGCCTATATACTACTTACCTCTGTGATACGTGCACTTAGCGGTTTCTTCTGCTTCTTCAAGTGTTAATAAAGCTTACAGTCTTCCCACTGACTGCACAAGTGCAAGTCTTGTGAATGACTTCTTGTTGGGTTTGTAAGACCCACGAGCCATTATTATTATTATTAAATCTGGAAGCAGGACTCGATACTACGTAATAATAATATAATAATAATAATAATAATAATAATAATAATAATAATAAGAATAATAATAATATATAATAATAATAAATAATAATTAATACTAATATAATATATATAATAATAATAATAATATATATATATAATAATAATAATAATAATAATAATAATAATAATAATAATATTTATTTATAATAATAAATAGGTATACAGGCCTAGTTGACATCAGTGACATACTGCTATATAGAAAGCCACTTGTTATGTAGAGCATTTCCCGCAAATTAGGTCAGTTTTATCCCAGTTTCTACCCCTTCGCCGGGAATCAAACCCGGACTTTCACCTTGTGAAGCGAGAGCTTTTGCCACCAGGCCACGGGGAACCGTAAGTTAATTTATTTAGGATAACAAAAAAATCAAAGATAAGCCTGAGGAAAGAAAACAGGAGTATCTTTATAAAAAGAAACAGAAACTAGAAGTTCCCAAATAGACCAATGTAAATAAGTCACTTTGACTTTCTTGGGTTATCTTAGGTAATCTACACATATGCTGCTATGTATGAAAATTTATATAACTGTATTTATGTGTACCTGTGCATGAATAAACTTACTTACCAGGTGGACCCACTCGCCAAGTTCCACCAACCGGCTTCCTAATAAAACCGTTAAAGAAATAGCCATAAAGCGGAAAATTGGAGCTGATGAAAGTTGTCCTTCCCTTAAGGTGTCCGGCGGGCAACGTATAAGATTTGTTGGGATTTTTAACCCGGGGAAGGTTAGCCACCCAGGATAACCCAATAAAGTCAGTGCGTCATCGAGGACTGTCTTATTTCCACTATGGTCCACGGTGCCCCGCGGCCTGCTGGCAAAAGCTCTCGCTTCACACGGTGAATGTCCGGGTTCGATTCCCGGCGAAGGGGTAGAAACATTGGACGTGTTTCTTTACACCGGTTGTCTTTGTTTACCCATCAGTAAAATGAGTACCTGGGTGTTAGTAGACTGGTGTGGGTCGCATCCTGGGACAAAACTGACCTAATTTGCCGAAATACTCTGCATAACAAGGGGCTTTCTATATAATAGTATGTCATTAATGTCAGCTAGGCCTGTATACCTTGTACATGTACTTGTAGTAAATAAAGATATTATTATTATTATTAATGTCAGTGGAGATCAGATCATTTTTAATGACATTAGTAATAGCCTAAAACTTAGTATCGGTAAAAATTTTGGTAGAGTCCCATCCCTATAGTACATCATTAGTATAATGATTGCCGTGAACTGTTCCAGGATAAGATCAGATTTATCGAGGAGGTAGACACATGCGATTCACGCCCAACCGGCAAAGGGACTTAATTGGCCTTCAAGCCTATCGACTATTTATTATTATTATAATAATCAAAGAAAGTGCTAAACCGATAAGGTCTATCGACTACTTAAAAGGTTCGAGGCTGCGTATCACCTGTTTACGAACGCACGCACGCACGAGTGCGTGCGTGCGTGGTCATTACTAGGTTCTGTCTCTCCCTTCTCCATGAGCTTTATCATACCTCATCTTAAAACTATGTATGGATCCTGCCTTCACTACTTCACTTTCCAGACTATTCCACTTCCTGACAACTCTGTGGCTGAAGAAATACTTCCTAACATCCCTCTTGACTCAGCTGAGTCTTCAACTTCCAGTTGTGACCCTTATTGCTGTGTTCCATCTCTGGAACAACCCAGCTTTGTCCACTTTGTAAATTCCTCGCAGTATTTTGTCGTTATAATGTCCCCCTCTCTCCTGTCCTCCACTGTCGTCAGGTCGATTTCCCTTAACTTTTCTTTGTAGGACATTCCCCTTAGCTCCGGGACTAGTCTTGTTTCAAACCTTTGCACTTTCTCTAATTTCTTGATGTGCTTGACCAGGTGTGGGTTCTAAACTGCTGCTGCATACTCCAATATAGGCCTGATGTACACGGTGTACAGTCTCGAACGATTCCTTACCAAGGTTTCGGAACGCTATTCTTAGGTTTGCCAGTTATCTGGTTGATGTGCTCGGTATTATACTCTCCCCAAGATCCTCTTCCTTGAGTGAGGTTTGCAGTCTTTGGCCCCCTAGCCCGTAACTCTGTCTGCGGTCTTCTTTTGCCCTTCCCCGATCTTCATGACTTTGCATTTGGTGGGGTTAAATTCCAGGAGCCAGTTGCTGGACCTTTGCTGCCTGTCCAAATCCCTTTGTAGTCCTGTCTGATCCTCATCTGATTTAATTCTCCTCATTAACTTCACATCATCTGCAAACAGGGACACTTCTGAGTCTATCCCTTCCGGCATGTCATTCAGATATACCAGGACTAGGACTGACCCGTGGAATCCCGCTCATCACAGGCGCCCACCCTGATACCTTGTCACGTACCATGACTCGATGTTGTCTCCCTGTCAGGTATTCTCTGATCCATTGCAGTGCCTTTCCTGTTATGCATGCCTGATCCTCTAGCTTTTGCACTAATCTCTTGTGTGGAACTGTGTCAAAAGCCTTCTTGCAGTCCAAGAAAATGCAATCTACCAACCCCTCTATCTCGTCTTACTTCCATTACCGCGTGCGCTCTCGAGAGTGAGTGTGTATGTATATATGTGTGTACTCACCTAATTGTGGTTGCAGGGGTCGAGACTTAGCTCCTGTGTGTGTGTGTGTGTGTGTACTCACCTAGTTGTGGTTGCAGGGGTCGAGTCACAACTCCTGGCTCCTGTGTGTGTGTGTCCCACACATTTACTGTCACAGCCTTCACAGAGGTCTTTGTTGCGGATGAGGTCGCCTGAGTGCTTTAGATGAGCTGATGATCCTTCTCAACAGCATGAGAGACCTCTCCATCCGAAACAAGAAACTAAGTAGTTTGGACGTGACTTCCCTCTTCACTAAAGTGCCCACCACAAAGCCATTGACGTTCTTTGACGTAAAGTCAATCAGAACCTTAATCTTCCTCTACCTCCCAGAGATTTTGTTGACTTGATTGAATTCTGCATCAATTTCAACTGTTTTTCTTTCAATAACAGGCTCTACAAACAAACCTATTGTATGGGAATGGGGTCCCCCATCAGTGCCATCTTAGCCAACTTGTACATGGAACACCTAGAGGCTGAACACTTCGCCAACATCATCCCCTCCAGCGCTACTTGGTTACGTACAGTGGTACCTCGAGTTACGATGGTCCCCAAAATCGCCCTTTTATGTAAGTTTATTTTTTTAAATGCTTTTGTAAGTATATTTTTGGGGGTGTAAAAGGACTAGTCTATTTTACATTATTCCTTATAGGGATAAATTCGTTTGGTAATGGCACTTGAACAGCATTCTCGAACGAAAAAATATCGTAACTCGAGGTACCACTGTAATGTGGATGTCCTCATAATAACTCCCAAACGTTTTGATGTGAGAAATCTTCAGGCAAGACTCAATGCAGTTGAACCAGCTATCCAGTTTACTCTCGAGGAAGAGTCCAATGACAAGCTACCTTTTCTAGACGTCCTCATTCACAAAGTAGATAACAAGGATTTAAAGTTTACCGGAAGCCTACAAACAAAAATGATCTCGCCCACTTCTATTCCAATCAAGATACCAAGACCAAAAGAGGTATCATCATTGGCTTTTTCCTAAGAACATACCGAATTTATAGTCCTGAGTTTCTTGACAAGGAATGCACAGTGGAACCCAGAGTAACAAACACCCCGGAAATTGTACAATTATGTATGTATAATATTGTATGTTATCAGCAAATTTTGTTGAAAATAAGAAAAAGTTTTGGAATGAGATTAATAAGTTGAGGAAGCCTAGAGAACAAATGGATTTGACAGTTAAAAATAGGAGAGGAGAGTTATTAAATGGAGAGTTAGAGGTATCGGGAAGATGGAGAGAATATTTTGAGGATTTGTTAAATGTTGATGAAGACAGGAAGCTGTGATTTCGTGTGTAGGGCAAGGAGGAATAACATCTTGTAGGAGTGTGGAAGAGCCAGTTGTGGGTGTAGGGAAGTTCGTGAGGCAGTGGGTAGAATGAAAGGGGTAAGGCAGCTGGGATTGATGGGATAAAGATAGAAATGTTAAAAGCAGGTGGGGATATAATTTTGGAGTGGTTGGTGCTATTATTTAATAAATGTATGGAAGAGGGTAAGGTACCTAGGGATTGGCAGAGAGCGTGTATTGTTCCTTTGTATAAAGGCAAAGGGGACAAAAGAGAGTGCAAAAATTATAGGGGAATAAGTCTGTTGAGTGTACCTGGTAAAGTGTATGGTAGAGTTATTATTGAAAGAATTAAGAGTAAAACAGAAAGCAGGATAGCAGATGAACAAGGGGGCTTTAGGAAAGGTAGGGGGTGTGTAGACCAAGTGTTTACAGTGAAACATATAGGTGAACAGTATTTGGATAAGGGTAAAGATGTTTTTGTGGCATTTATGGATTTGGAAAAGGCGTATGATAGGGTAGATAGGGGGGCAATGTGGCAGATGTTGCAGGTGTATGGAATAGGAGGAAGGTTACTGAAAGCAGTGAAGAGTTTTTATGAGGATAGTGAGGCTCAGGTTAGAGTGTGTAGGAGGGAAGGGGACTATTTCCCAGTAAAAGTGGGCCTTAGACAAGGATGTGTGATGTCACCGTGGTTGTTCAATATATTTATAGATGGGGTTGTAAGAGAAGTGAATGCGAGGGTCTTGGCAAGAGGTGTTGGGCTAAAAGATAAAGAAGCAAATACAAAGTGGGAGTTGTCACAGTTGCTTTTTGCTGATGACACTGTGCTTTTGGGAGATTCTGAAGAGAAGCTGCAGAGGTTGGTGGATGAATTTGGTAGGGTGTGTAAAAGAAGAAAATTGAAAGTGAATATAGGAAAGAGTAAGGTGATGAGAATAACAAAAAGAATAGGTGACGAAAGATTGGATATCAGATTGGAGGGAGAGAGTATGGAGGTGGTGAATGTATTCAGATATTTGGGAGTGGACATGTCGGCGGATGGGTCTATGAAGGATGAGGTGAATCATAGAATTGATGAGGGGAAAAGGGTGAGTGGAGCACTTGGAGTCTGTGGAGACAAAGAACCTTGTCCATGGAAGTAAAGAGGGAATGTATGAGAGTATAGTTATACCAACGCTCTTATATGGGTGTGAAGCATGGGTGATGAATGTTGCAACGAGGAGAAGGCTGGAGGCAGTGGAGATGTCATGTCTGAGGTCAATGTGTGGTGTGAATATAATGCAGAGAATTCGGAGTTTGGAAATTAGGAGGAGGTGCAGGATTACCAAAACGATTGTCCAGAGAGCTGAGGAGGGGTTGTTGAGGTGGTTTGGACATGTAGAGAGAATGGAACGAGACAGAGTGACTTCGAGAGTGTATAAATCTGTAGTGGAGGGAAGGCGGGGTAGGGGTCGGCCTAGGAAAGGTTGGAGGGAGGGGTAAAGGAAGTTTTGTGTGCGAGGGCTTGGATTTCCAGCAAGCATGTGTGAGCGTATTTGATAGGAGTGAATGGAGGCATATGGTTTTTAATACTTGACGTGCTGTTGGAGTGTGAGCAAAGTAACATTTATGAAGGGATTCAGGGAAACCGGCAGGCCGGACTTGAGTTCTGGAGATGGGAAGTACAGTGCCGGCACTCTGAAGGAGGGGTGTTAATGTTGCAGTTTTATAACTGTAGTGTAAAGCACCCTTCTGGCAAGACAGTGATGGAGTGAATGATGATGAAAGTTTTTCTTTTTCGGGCCACCCTGCCTTGGTGGGAATCGGCCGATGTGTTAATAAAAAAAAAAAAAAATATTGTAAGTGCTTTTGTAAGTGTATTTTTGGGGGTCTGAAATGAACTAACCTACTTGACATTATTTCTTAAGGGAGTAAATTCGTTCGGTAATGGCACTTGAGCAGGCTTCTGGAATGAAGTTTTTACGTTACTCGGGGTTCCACTGTACATATATACACCAAACCTTCACTGATTTACATTTTCCTTCTTTTTTCATCAAAGACTGCAAGAAAAGTTCTTCAGATCATTAATTCTCCACACACCAACACCACTCCTAACAAAATTATAATCCTTCCCAACAGCCAGGTTGCATTGAACGTTTCTAAAGTACTCGCACAAGCTAACACTAGAGTTATAAATTAGACACATATGCAACACTTGGGTATCTTTATTGAGGAAACGTTTCACCACACAGTGGCTTCATCAGTCCAATACAAAGCAGAAAGGTGTAAGGAGAGGAGGAGTTTGAGGTAATCAGTCCCTCGGCCTGGAGTCGATGTGTTCAGTCCATCAATCTTGTAGAAACTACAGCATAGGGCATAGTAGTGGCTTATATACTGTAGGCAGGTGAGACGAAGCAGGAGGCGGGGGGTCATAGTGGCATCATCCACTAGTCGAGTAGGTCTTCATCCAAAGGTTGGACAAGTGTTGAAGAATTCGTTTGTATCAAGATTCCAAGATGTTGCTGTGTCAGACAGGATGTAGATGAATGGTTCAGAGAACCGACAAGTTATAAATTAGACACATATGCAACACTTGGGTATCTTTATTGAGAAACGTTTTGCCACAGTGGCTTCATCAGTCCAATACAAAGCAGAAAGGTGTAAGGAGAGGAGGAGTTTGAGGTAATCAGTCCCTCGGCCTGGAGTCGATGTGTTCAGTCCATCAATCTTGTAGAAACTACAGCATAGGGCATAGTAGTGGCTATATACTGTAGGCAGGTGAGATGAAGCAGGAGGAGGCGGGGTCATAGTGGTATCATCCACCTCAAACTCCTCCTCTCCTTACACCTTTCTGCTTTGTATTGGACTGATGAAGCCACTGTGTGGCAACGTTTCCTCAATAAAGATACCCAAGTGTTGCATATGTGTCTAATTTATAACTTGTCGGTTCTCTGAACCATTCATCACATCCTGTCTGACACAGCAACATCTTGGGATCTTGATACAAACGAATTCTTCAACACTTGTCCAACCTTTGGACAGACCTACTTCGACAGTGGATGATACCACTATGACCCCGCCTCCTGCTTCGTCTCACCTGCCTACAGTATATAAGCCACTACTCGCCTATGCTGTAGTTTCTACAAGATTGATGGACTGAACACATCAACTCCAGGCCGAGGACTGATTACCTCAAACTCCTCTCCCTTACACCTTCTGCTGTATTGGACTGATGAAGCCACTGTGTGGCAAACGTTTCCTCAATAAAGATACCCAAGTGTTGCATATGTGTCTAATTTATAACTTGTCGGTTCTCTGAACCATTCATTAACACTAAGATTTGCCATCGCATCCAGCATTTCAATAAAGGATCTAACCAGGACAAAATCGAAGCCCCATGAACCAGTCAATGCAGGGTTTACACTATATAGACCCTGTGGAGGTGGCAGAATATATGTAGGTGAAATAGCAAGAAACCTCAGAACATGCCTCAATGAACACATTAATGCCTATAGGAACGATAACTTGAACAACGCCTGCATACAACACCAGAATTCAGCCAATCATCTCGTGAATTTAAGGGACACCCGACTAGTGATCAAAGAACCTAATTTCTGCAGACGTAAATGTCTTGAATCATCATTATTATTATTATCAAAAGAAGCGCTAAACCACAGGGTTATACAGCATTGAATCATCATTAATCACCGTTTCTAACACAATTAAACAAAACAAAGGCAGCTTCATCATCTCTGAAGTCATAGAATCCTCCTCAAAACAGTAAACCCTGCCATCAAATAGTTGCTGCTGATACTACATAAAAGGACATGCCCAGTTTGGGCCAACAGGTCTGCTGCAGTGTTCCTCCTTTCTTATGTTCTTATGTAATAGAAGAGGAACACTGAAACAGGCCTTCTCAAAACTACATACAGTGGACCCCCGAGTTACGAGCACCCCGGAAATCGTAAAATTATGTAAGTGTAATATTGTAAGTGCTTTTGTAAGTGTATTTTTGGGGGTCTGAAATGGACTAACCTACTTGACATTACGTATTTCTTAAGGGAGAAAATTAATTTAGTAATGGCACTTGAGCAGCCTTCTGGAATGAATTTTACTCGTAACTCGGGGGTCCCCTGTATATACATTTGCCTAACCTATTTTTATGCTACCCAAGCCATAGCTTTTATAACCACCACATGTATCACTATGACTACTACCTTCACTAGTACTACATCTCACTCATAGCCTACAGTGCTTGTCACAGCATTATGCCGGGTGAGCGCCCCGGCATAATGCCGTGGCAAAATCAAAGGCCTACCATACAGGGGCCTTTTTCATCAGTGCATTCTGCTGGGTAGCAGCCATTAGCATGATGTCACGGCCTGCTGCCACACTTCACAGTGACTTCTAATTGCTCAAGTGGCTGCCATGGTGAGAGGAAGTGTTCCACTGTTGTCTCTCATCGACCCCATCTTTTGTCCAGTGTTCCCTTTGGTTTTGGGGCTATACATGTTTGATTATGGGTAAAAGAAAGTCTTTAACACCTGAAACCATAGTTCAAATCATAGGGCTTCACAAAGCTGGGCACCAGACAAAAGAAATAGTGGAGAATGTTAGTGTGTGTGAGCGTTCAGTGAGGAACTGGGTGCAGCGTTTCAAAGCTCGTGGCGGTGTAGAGTTACCGTCTGCCAAACCTCGGCCTGGCCCTCGAAGAAGACATCTGTTTGTACCTTAACTGTGTTAAAGAAGCAGTTAGAGTAACTGTGTCTTACTTACCAACTTATTGGTATTGTATGCCATTTGATATTCAGATTTAACTGCTATTGGACAATTAGGTCAATTCCATAGTTAATATTATCAAATTGTAATACGTACTGTACATCTGAAACTAATAGGGTAATCTTTCTGTCAGTTCCACCTGTCTGTTGGCAGTTGTATATTTGGTGGTGGCAGGGAAGCTGGTAGTGGCAGGGAAGCTGGTGGTGGCAGGAAGCTGGTAGTGGCAGGGAAGCTGGTGGTGGCAGGAAAGCTGGTGGTGGCAGGAAAGCTGGTGGTGGCATGAGAGGTCCTGGTTGCACTGGATATGGTTTACTACTAAGACAAATATCTGGATAATCATTTTAACTATCACTGTATTTCCCTACATTAGCAGCATTTTTCAGAAATTTGTCCACAGAACAACAAAACAGTACATGAGACACAAGACTGTGTGTGGTACTGCATGTGTTCATGTTACTGGTGAATATGTGTATCACTATCACTTGAATTGGCACTCTGCACCTCATCAACATATTCTTTTCCACTGTCCTTGCCAAAACTGCTCCAATCACTCATTTTTCATGTGTACATACATTTTTTAATTGTAGTTTATTAAAGTTTGAAGTCAAGCCAATAGCACTATTGTAAAAAGGACGAAGCATTTATATTCCAGGTTTCACAAACCTTCTTTTCTTTAAAATCTGAAAAATTACTTTCCTTGCTGGTACTAGTCTACATCCTGCAGAATCCTCTTGATTTCACTAGAATTTAAGTTCTGATGTCTGTGCCATTGTGAAAATGCACCACTGGGGCACTGTTACCCACTATATCCTACAAAGGCCTAGATTTGCTTTTTCTAGGCATGAAGATTGCCTGGCAACCCAAACAGCTAAGCTCAAACCTAAAATAACAGTGAATGGCAAATTTAAAGGCACAATATTTTTTATACATGTTGGATGGTTTGGTACTCTGCATACATCTACATTGAACACAACTGAAGAGTTAAAGAGATATTCACTTACAACAGGACTGTATATAAACTATTAAATTAATAATTTAATTAACAAATGGTATTACAGAACCAATCAGTACTGCAATTCAACTGAATAGTAGTCCTTATTATTTAAAATTTGCAAAAGTTTGCAAAATAAACATTAAATTAAGAATAGCCTCCAAAATTTTGAAATTCAGATTGAGAGCAGTACCTGTAATTCAGAGTTTAAAACTGGAAAATGTCTATTTTGAATTTTGTTGTCAAAATAAGAAATAATTTCTATTCAAAACCAAGTCTCTATAATGAACTTGCCAGGACTGAGGGCAGTCTGAAATAACAAAAATTTAAATATTTTCCTGACATAGCCCTGATACATTTCCCGATACATAGCCTTCTGTTTTACAATTCACTCTATAAATGTAAAAGGATAAAAATAACAGTGGTAACCCATTTCCAACTTTATTAAATAAATGTTTAACAAAGAAAATTATATTTTCTATCAACCACCCTCCTTGAAAAAAAAACAAATTAAAATAATTATTCTGTAATGTACAATCCTTTTCAAAATTGTAAAAAGTGGCTATGTTCAACAATCTGTCCATCATTCATTCATAATTTTTGATGGTTATTTACTGTATAAATTGTTCAGACTTTTGTTAAACCAGTTATTCAGAAAATATTAGGTGCATATACCATCCTTAACTTGAAGACCAATAAGTCAAACAGAAATAATCATAACCTCTCTCCAGGGCCTTTATATTACTGTATATACAGTGCATTATGGTTTTCAAAGAAAAAAATGGGATAACCAAGCTCTGCATGGGTTCGTTTCTAGCAATTACATGTTTAAGCCCTAGAATACCAGAAAACTGATCTGTAAAATCCTTAATCGTGCAACTGGCTAACCTGGTTGTAGATACCGAAAACTCTTTAACTGCCAGGACTTGGATGAACAAGCAATTTGTTCACAATTCACAACTAACCCACAAATCAGAGATAAATCTTTAAAGGACATTTCAGTCCATCCTGGACCAAAACGTCAAAAACTTTATTTCTAATTTGTGGGTTAGTCGAGAATTCACATAGCCACATTATAGCGGCTTTTATGCTGTAAGGAATTTATTTATGCAAGCTGTGTTGTTAAATATGGCTCAAAAGCATGCTGTGATATGACCCAGGGCCTCTGTTTATCACACTTGGACAATATTAACCCAACTCACGCATCTAAATCTGAAACAAAGAGCATACTCCGGGGTGGCAGACGAAACTCTTCGAATGTTGGCGGCAGAGGATTTGATGCTGTTGGTTCACATGGCACAACTTGTCTTGGGAAGTTTGTCGTCACCTGGAATCTATAACAATATATCTTTAATACTGGACAGACTTTAATAAAAGAATTTAAAATTCTGTATTAACACTGTACATCTTTTTGGATATTTTCAAAGTGAGGGCTTTGTCCTTCCCACCTTCAGGTTTCCCTGAATCCCTTCATAAATGTTACCTTGATTACACTAACAGCATATCCATTTAAAACTACTTCTCCATTCACCTGGATCTACACACTAACACAAGCCTACTGAATGCTCAAGCCCTTAAGCTCAAGGCCTCTTTACCACCCTTCCCCCCAACCTTCCACTCCAGATTTTCACACCCCTCATCATTGTCCTATTCCTCCCTCTCCATCCTTTCTACATGCCCAAACCATCTCTACAACCCTCCTCAACCCTCTGAATAATAGATACCCTTGGTGACCCTACACTGCCTTTTAATTTCTACACATGATATTCAAATCACATTACTCTTCAACATGACATCTCCACTACCTCTAGCAGTGGAGATGTCATGTTAAGCATTCAAAACCCATGCTTCACACCCATATAAAAATGTGGGTACCACCACACTCTGGTACATTCCTCCCCCCCCCTTTCCACAGATGCCTCAACTCACCACCTACCTTCTTTCCTTATCTATTCTATGATTCACATTGTCTTTCACAGACCCATCTGCTGACATGTAAACTCCTAAATATCTAAATACATCCACTTCATCTGTACTCCCTCCCTCCAACCTCATATTCAATCTAGCATCACCTAATTTTTGCTTACCTTATCACCATGCTCTTTTCTATGTTCACTTTAAATTCCTTTCATATATCCTCCCAAATTCGTTCACCAACCTTTGCAATTTGTCTTCACAATTTCCCAAAGAACTGTGTCATCAGCAAAGAGCAACTGTGGAAACATCCACTCTGTAACAGATACTTTTTTTTTTCAACAAGTTGGCTGTCTCCCAACGAGGCAGGGTGACCCAAAAAGAAGAAAATCCCCAAAAGAAAATACTTTCATCATCATTCAACACTTTCACCTCACTCATACATAATCACTGTCTTTGCAGAGGTGCTCAGATACGACAGCTGAGAATAGTCTCTCCAACTGTCATATCCCAGACCCTCCTTTAAGTGCTGGCATTGTACTTCCCATTTCAGGACTAAAGTACAACTAAATCAATTCGGGTTCCTGAAACCCTTACAAAACATTACCTGCTCACACTCCCAAAATCGCCAAATCCCAAAACCCTTCGTCTCCATTCACTCCTTTTAACATGCTCCACATGCTTCTGGAAGTCAACCCCCACCCCCAAAAACTCCATTAACCCCTCCCCAACCCGAGGACGACCCCCCCCGCCTTCCTTCCCTACAATTTATCGCTCTCAAGTCATTCTACTTTGATCCATTCTCTCTAAATGACCAAACCACCCCAACAACCCCTTTTCCCAGCCCCCTGAAAAAGATTTTTGTCTCCCCCTCCTCCTAATTTCCCCCCCCAATTTTCTGCATAATTTTTTCCCCCCATTGCCCTTAGACAGGACACTCCACTGCCCTTCAGCCGCCTCCTCGCCCCCAAAACCCCCACTTCACACCCATAAAGTTTAGACCACTAACTTTCTACTTTCGTACTTTTCCCTTCTTTGCCTCCATGGATAACGTTTTTTTCCCCAACAGATACCTAAATTTTTCCATAACCATTTTCCTTCATAAATTTTTTGGGTTTTAACCTCATCCTTCAAAAAACCCCTCTGCTAAAAAATCAACTCCCAAATATCTAAAAAATTCACTTCCCATAATCCTTTTTCCCAAAAGTTTTAAATTTTTTTTTTATTTAAATCTTTTAAATCCCTCATCACCTTACTCTTATCTTGTTCATTTTTTCAACTTTCTCCTTTCCCTCCCAAACTCCCTCCTTTTTAAATTTTCTTTGAATCCCCCCAAAAACACAGTTCATCAGAAAAAATAAATGTGTCAACCCCCCTTTTGTTTTGATTCCCCCATAATTTAATCCCACCCCTCTCCCCAACACCTAGCATTTACTTCTTTACAGCCCGTCTATAAATATATTAAACAGCCATGGTGACATTACATCCCTGTCTAAGACCTACTTTGCAGGAGTAATCTCCTCTCTCTACACACCTAACCTGAGCCTCACTATCCTCATAAAACTCTTTGACATTCAATGAGGAAAGGACTATAAATACAATAGTCAGGATCATTGAAGCTCCACCTCTCTGGAAGTCTAGTTTGACAGAAATGTAGTAGTACAAACATGAGACTCAGTTTTGAGGAATCGTCTCTCTAGCGAGTTCCTGAGGCAGTTTCACAACAATGTGTACCACTCCATCCACCCTCCTCCTGGCTCCTGAGGGGTACAGAGTCCAATGCATAAATTTAAGTGATTATATAAATCTTAACAAGAAAACTGTTGGTACCACTGATGCAACATTCTACCAGCTAGCCAGCACCCATATAAAGTGTTGGTACCACTGTACTCTCATACATTCCCTCTTTGCTTCCATGGACAAAGTTTTTTTCCACAGACTCCTCAATGCCACTCACCTTTTTCCTTAGTCAATTCCTGATTCACCTCTTTCATAGACCCATCTTTGTGACACGTCCTCCTAAATAATGTCTGAATACAGGGCCTCTTACATTCGCAAGGGTGGGGATCAGAACCTCGTGAATGTTGAAAATTCACGAATGTTTGTTGCACAAATATATTGTATGGAAATATAATAATAGCATTTACTTAGTTTATAATGCTGCTTCCCTTAACCTATTAGGCCATGAACAATCATAGAAACACATGAAAACCATCGTAAAAATATTGTACAGTGGACCCCAGTTATGATAAAACTTCATCCAAGCCTGCTCAAAGTACCATTACGAGCAATTTACTTCCTTAAGAAATAATGTCACGTAGGTTTGGTCTATTTCAGAACCCCAAATACACTTCCACAAGCACTTACAATATTATGCCCATGGTATGCGATTTCAGGTGTTCATTAGGCGAGAGTCCACTGTACATGTTATAGTTGGTGAAGTGAGTTAGTGATGCCAACCACCCAGAGGAGGTACTACCGTCCTGCAAGTGAGTGTAAGCAGCCTGTATATCTGCTTTATGATGGTAGGTTGCTGATCTTTTTCTGTCTCAGAAACATGCAAGATTTCAGGTCGTCTTGCTACTTCACCCACACTTAGGTCACGCTTCACATACATGTACACGTTTATGTACCTCATCAGTTTTCTTTCATTTATACAATAGTTCTTGTTCTTATTGTTTCTTTCTATCCATTGGGAGTGGAATAGGAATCTTTCCTCCGTAAACCATGCGTGTTACTTAAAAGTCAACTAAAATGCGGGAACAATGGTGCTAGAAGACCTGGATGCTCCTAGCTTTAAGTAGAGACAAAAGCTGAAGGAGATGGGGATTTCAGTGGGGAGAAATATCATGGGATTAGGTCAGGGGTTTCGTGAGTTAGAGCTAAAGGAGTGGCAATAATGTTTAATAATCAGTTATGGCAGGTAAGAGGAATATAAATGTATAAATTCGGAATTATAATGGAGTAAATAAAGGTTGGATGTGAAAAGTGGGTTATAGTAAGTGTTTATGCACCTGGAGAAGTGTAGAGGAGAGAGGAATTTTGGAAATTTTGGTGAGTGTGTGGGAGTTTGAACCAAATTGGGGGTAATTGTGGTTGGGGATACTGAAAATGCTGCTAAAGTGGGTAAAAATGTTGTGGGAGGTAGTACAGGTAAATTTGGGGTGCCAGGGTAAATGTAAATGGGTGACCATTAATTGAGCTATGTGTAGAGTTTGGTAATAAGTAGTAATACATATTTTATGAAAATGAGATAAATAAATATACAAAAGGTATGATATAGCACGTAAGGAAAGTAGTTTGTTAGATTATGTATTGGTGGATAAAGGTTGATGGGTAGAGCTTCAGGATGTACATGTTTATAGGGGAGCAGGATATATGGATCATTATTTAGTTAGCTTCTGGTTAGGGTAAAGGTAGATGGGACAAAAAAGAAAATGGCAAGCAGCAGTAGAGGAGGTAAAAGTGTAAACTAGGGGGAGGAAGTTGGGGTGAGATATGGCAACTATTGGCAAGAAAGGTGGAGTTAGTGAAATATAGTGGTGGGGTTGAAAAGAGTTGGGATATTTTTAAAAATGCAGTGGAATGTGGGCAGAAGTTTATGTCCTCTAAGGAGGTGGTGGGGAGAAGAGGAGTGAGTGGTGGAATGAAAGTAAGGGTGTAATAAAGAGAAAAGGTATTATGAAGTTTACAAAACATAAGTGATAATGAAAGGCACAGTATATGGAAGTAAAAGAAGGTGAAATTGGTGAGAGAGTGCAAAGAAACATATGAAAGAATGGGGAAAGATCTGTCAAATTTTGCTGAAACTTAAGGCAGGTGAGTGAGATAAACAAGGTGAAAAGCCTAGGGGACAGATGGTTGTGGTTAAAAACAAGTAGGGAGTTGGTAGATGGAGCTAGGTATTGAGGTAGATGTGAAGATAATTTGAGGAACTTTTTAAATGTGGTGAAAAAGGGAGCAGTAATTTCATGTACTGGCCAGGGAGTACAACATCGTTTGTTTGGGAGTGAAGAGCGGGATGTGGCATGAGTGTTTGGGAGGTGCTGAGGCATTACACTTAGAATGAGAGGTAAAGCAGCTGGAACTGGCAGGATCATGACAAAATGTTAAAAGCAGGGGGAAGGGATAGTGTTGGGTGGGTTGTTATTTTCTTTAATAAATGTATGGAGGAAGGTTACCTAGGAAGTTGGCAGAGCATGTATAGTTCAACTATATAAGGAAGGGGATAAAGTGCAAGTATATAGGGAAAGTTTACTAAGAGTGCTCTTAGGTAAATTATGAGTTGTGAAAATTAAGTAAGACAGAGGAATTGCCAGATGAGCAAGGAGGCTTTAGAGTGGGTGGGGATGTATAGATCAAGTGTTTACAGTGGAAGCATATATGAACATTATTTAGATAAAGGTAGAGAAGTTTTCATTGCATTTATGGATTTAGAAAAAGCATGATGAGTGGATGGGAGCAATGCAGGCAGATATTGCCCAAGTCTATGGAATAGGTAGTTAAGTTTACTGAAGGCTGTAAAGGTTTTATGTATGGGGATGGTAGGGCTCAGGTTAGAATTGTAGCGGAGAGGATCCACTTTGGTAAGTAGGTCATGGAGCAAGGGGATGTAATGTCTGCCCATGGTTGTTTAATATATTTATAGATGGGGTTGTAAAAGTATTTGGGGTGTTAGGGAGGGGTGGGATTAAATTATGGGAATTAAATGCAAAATGGAGAGTTGACACAGTTGCTGCTGATGATACTGTGCTATAAAATTCTAAAGAAAAGTTGCAAAAGGTTAGTGGACCAGAGTTTGGTGAGGGTGTGTAAAGGGTAGAAAGTTGAAAGTGAACATAGATAAAGTAGAATTGATGGGGTATCAAAAGCAGTTTAAATAAGAAAGGTGGATGTCACAAGTGAGGGGATTATGGAAAGTAAATGTTTTTAGATATTTGGGGTTGGCGTGTCAGAGGTTAGGTTTTTGAAGGAAAGGATGGGTTAACCTTAGAATGATGAAGGAAAAAAGGTGAGTGGTGCGTTGAGGTATCTGTGGGATAAAACGTTATCCATGTGGAGCAGAGATATGCAGTATAGTGGGTACACCAATACTCTTATATAGGTGTGAAGCATGGGTTACCAAATGCTGCAGCGAGGAGGCTGACAGTGGAGATGTCCTATCTAAGGGTAATGTGTGAATTGTAAAATATTATGCCCAGAAAATTCAGAATGTAGAGGAGGTGGGAGAAGTTGTGGAGTTACTAAAAAGAATTTGTCAGAGGGCTGAAGGGGTTGTTGAGGTGGTTTGGTCATTTAGAGAATGGATCCAAAGTAGGAATAACTTGGAAGCGTATAAATCTGTGGAAGAAAATATATTTGTCCAATCTTTTTAAAGCCACCCAAGATTATGTATCTATCACAGTACTCGGAAGATTGTTCCACATCTACATCTGTTCGAAAACCAGTACTGCCTATGTCTTTCTAAATCTAAATTTATCAATTTAAATCCGTTATTCTGGTTTCTTACTTGGTTCGATATCCTCGGTATTTTATTAATATCACTCCTTTGTTTATCTTACATCATCCTGCAGCACCTCAGTGATATCTCCCCTCATTTCTACGTCTCTCCAGAGTGGAGATTCAGCGCTCTAAGTCTATCTTCCTTCACAGGAGATTTCTTATGCTGTAATGTTTAATTCATTTCTTCTTTGTATGTTCTCAATGAGAATCTATATCCATCCTGTGGTAAAAAGGACAAAACTAGGTATTTCACATAATCAAATGAGGTCTCACTGAGGCGTGTATGAGCTGTAAAATAACTTTTTGGACTTCTGTTGCTTATACTTCTTAAATAAATCCTAGTAATCTGTTAGCCTTATTGCATACATGAAAGCACTGTTGTCTTAACTTTAGATTCCTGCTTACCATGACTCCCAAGTCTTTTTCACATTCTTCTTGTGATCAAGCTTTACTTCACTGGTTTATAAATTCAGGGATATTTTTCGTACAAGGACTAGTACCTTACACTTGTCCATTGAACTTTATCTGCCACTTTTGAGACCAAGACAGTGGTGTCCAAATCCTCTGGAGTTCACTGGTATCCTCCTCAGAATGAATCATACAGCTATTTTTGTATCATCCAGCAGAATTTACTCATGTCTTGCACAATTTCCTTCATCAAGGTCATTTTATATGATTATGAACAACAATGGACCTAAAACTAAATCCTTGTGGAACGCCACTGGTGACTAATCCCCATTCAGGTTGTTATTAGTAAGAACTCTGCTTTCTATCCATGCTAGAACTTTACTCCATGCCACTTGAAATACCACCTTTCTTAAAGGTCTCTTGAGATTGGTACTCTATCGAAGGCCTTACTGAATCCAAGTGAAACTATATCATATTCTTTATCACTGTCTACTGCCTCAAATGTTTTATTGAAAAACGTCGAGTAAATTTGTTAGGCACAAACTCTATAAATACTAGTGAGACCTCATTTGGATTATCCCAGCTCAGTTTGGTCTCTTACTACAGGATGGATAAAAGATTCATTGGAGAACATACAAAGAAGAATGACTAAAATGATTTAAATTAAGAAATCCCCCGTATGAAGATAGACTTGGGCTTTGATCTCCTCTCTGGGGGGCCGAAAGAATGGGGGAGAAAATTTTCGTTTTACAAGTGGATGATGGCTAACAAGGGGGAATTAAATCGGGATATCAGACAAGTAGAACCAGAAATAACGGATTTAAATTGGATAAATTTAAATTAGAAAGGACAAAAACAGGTACTGGTTTTCGAACAGGTTGTGGATTGGAACAATTTTTCCAAGCCCCTTGATAGGGGCCCCTTGGGGTGTTTAAAAGAAATGGACAATATGGGGCGGGGTTTTGATTGGTGTCGTATTTCCCGGGAATAAATTCTTAGGTGGTGGTGGTTTGATGGACCTCCTTGTAGGAACCAGTGCTTCTGCAGTTTTCCCCTCCATTCTTATGTTCTTATGTTCTTATGAACAACCTCTCGTGAACCCATGCTAAAGATTCATTAATCAAATTATGTTCTTCAAGGTGACTTCTAATAATATCACCCTTTTGATTCTAATAATTTGCCCACTATAGATGTGGGGGGCTTATTGGACGGTAATTTGAGGGGTTGCTTACCCCCTGATTTGAATATAGGTTCTTTTAGCTATCTTCCACTCCTTGCAAATACCAGTTAGGATGGACTTATTAAACACATTTGTTAATGGCTGACTAAGTTCCATCTTGCATTCTTTAAGTGTCCCCTGGAAAACAACTCGTCGGGCCCCGGGGACTTATTTTGCTTCTTTTATCTATCTGTTTGTTAAATGTCCTCGTGACAGTAATATTAGTTAACTTGAATTCTTCGGTTTGAATAATTGTTAATTTCTGGAATCTCATTTACGTCTTTTTGTGTAAAGACTGACAAAAATAGTCATTAAATAGAGAACACATTTCCAGTTCGTTATCCGTCGGCTGTCCATTCCCAATTTTCAGGGGGTTCCCTCCTTTTCCCCCTCACCTTCGCCCTTATAACTTGAAAAAACCCCTTTTTTGGGGATTGGTTTTTGATTCATTGCAACATGAACATGAACATGGAGGTAGGAACACCAAAAGGCCTACGGGGCCCCCAACCGGGGCGGTCCTTATAAAAACCACCACTACCTAAAATTTTTTCCCCACTCTCGACACAAATCAACCCAGCCCCCCCACTCATATATTTTGCCCAATCTCTTTTTAAAAACCCCCGGTTCCCACTCTATCACCCCGTACTCGGAAGATTGTTCCATCTACAACTCTGTTCCAAAAAAGTACCCTATGTCCTTTCTAAATCTAAATTTTTCCCAAATTTAAATCCATTATTTTCGTTCTTACTTGGTTCGATATCCTCAGTATTTTATTAATATCTCCTTTGTTTGCCCCTAAACCCCTTGTAAACCCCGATGATATCTCCCTCTCGTCTCTCAGGGTGGGATTCCCAAAGCTCTAAGTCTATCTTCCTTCGGGGGATTTCTTATCTGTAAATCATTTTGTCATTCTTCTTTGTTTTGTTCTCCCAAAGAATCTATATCCATCCTGTAGTAAGGAGAAAAACTGAGCTCATAAACAAATGGGGGTCTCACTAGTGATGTATAGAGCTGTAAATAACTTTTTGGGCTTCTGTTTTTATACTTCCTTAAATAAATCCCATTTAAACCCGTTATTTTTTTTTGCCAAAAATTACTTTGTCTTGCTTTGATTTGCCACCATGACTCAAGTCTTTTTCACATTCCCGTTATCAAGCTCAACTTCACCCGGGTTTTTAAATTCGGGGGGATATTTTCATTTCGACAAGCACCTACACTTGTCCACATGAACTTCATCTGACTTTAAAACCAAGACCCCAATTTTCCAAATCCTCCTGGAGTTCATTTTTCCTCCTCAGAATGGTTAACCCTATTTTTGTATCATCCCCAAATTTACTCATGTCCTTTTAATTCCTTCATCAAGGTCATTTGTAAATTATGAACAACAATGGGCCCCCAAAAACTGATCCTTGTGGAACGCCACTGACAAATCCCATTCAGATTTATTTTGGAAACTCTCTGCTTTCTTTGGTAAGCCATTCCTCTATCCATTTCTAGAACTTTCCTCCTATACCATGGGGTGCCACCTTTCTAGAGGTTTTTGTGAGGGGACTCTATCGAAAGGGCCCCTTACTGAAATCCAAGTAAACTATATATATCCAAACCTCTACTTTAAATGTTTTATTGAAAAACGTGGGAAATTTTCAAGAACACCTCTCAACCATGCTGATTCATTAATCAAATTATGTTCTTCAAAGGGGACTTCTTTTTAAAAATCAAACTATAATTGATTCTAATAATTTGCCTACTATGGCGACTTTTTGGGACCGAATTTTTATGGAATGGACTTATCCCTGATTTGAATATGGGACTACATTAGCTATCTTCACATCTGGCCAAAAACCAGTTGGATGGACTATTTAAAAACCGTTATTTGGGGACTGGGTTTAATTTTTCATTCTTTGGGACCCTGGAAAACAA
>WNWK01019108.1:0-38499 GCA_009830355.1 Cherax destructor | reverse complement strand
CTTCCCTTTTCAGCGGGACGTGGCACCCACAGCTGGGACTGCGGGAAACTCCTACAGCTGGGTGACGCTGGCGCTTTTACAGCGGTGACTTTTTGCAGCTCCAGCGGGACTGCGCACTTCTGCTGGTGACTGCTGGGCTTCTACACTGGTGACGTGGCAGTTTCTACACGGGTGATTTGGGGGAGCTTTTCAGCTGGTGACTGCTGCTTTTCACAGCTGGTGACTGCGGGCCCTTCTACACTGGTGACCTGGCAGTTCCAGGGTGACTGCGGGCAGCTTCAGTGGTACTGGGGCCCCACCTACAGCTGGGACGGGGAGCTCCACAGTATGTTTGGGCAGCTCTCAGCTGGTGACTGTCATTTCACAGCTGGGTTTCCCCCCCTACAGCTGGTGACGGGTGGCAGTTTTCACAGCGGGTGCTGCTGGAGCTTAATGGTGACTGTTTTCAGCTCACATGGTGACTCGGCATTTAAAGCTGGTGACTTGGCCTCTCAGCGGGTGACTGCTGGTTAACTGGTGATGCTGGGTTCTACATGGTACTGCGGCCTACCTGGTGATGGCGCTTTTGGCTGGTGACTGCTCATCTACAGCGGTCCTGGCGTCCTCCTGGTACTGCGCAGTCCAACCTGGTGATCTGGCACCCTCACTGGTACTCTGGCGCTCCACACTGGTGATCCAAAGTCCAAAACTGGGACTGCTGGCCCCCAGCTGGTGACTGCGGGACTCCCTCAGCTGGTGCTGCTCCCCTTTCCTACGCTGGGTGACTTGCCGCCCACACTGGCTGCAACTCCTACAGCTGGTGACTGCTGGCAGCTTTTACAGCTGGTGACTGCTTGCAGCTCCAACAGCTGGTGACTGCTGGCAACTTCTACAGCTGGTGACTGCTGGCAACACCTACAGCTGGTGACTGGTGGCAGCTCCTACATCTGGTGACTGCTGGCAGCTTTTACAGCTGGTGACTGCTTGCAGCTCGAACAGCTCGTGACTGCTGGCAACTCCTACAGCTGGTGATTCCTGGCAGATTCTACAGCTGGTGACTGCTGGCAGCTCCTACAGATGGTAACTGGTGGCAGCTCCTACAGCTGGTGACTGGTGGCAGCTCCTACAGCTGGTGACTGGTGGCAGCTCCTACAGCTGGTGACTGCTGGCAGCTTCTACAGCTGGCAGCTTCTACAGCTGGTGACTGCTGGCAGCTTCTACAGCTGGTGACTGCTAGCAGCGTCTACATCTGGTGACTGCTGGCAGGTTCTACAGCTGGTGACTGCTGGCAGCTCCTACAGCTGGTGACTGCTGGCAGCTCCTACAGCTGGTGACTGCTGGCAGCTCCTACAGCTGGTGACTGCTGGCAGCTCTACAGCTGGTGACTGCTGGCAGCTTCTACAGCTGGTGACTGCTGGCAGCTCCTACAGCTGGTGACTGCTGGCAGCTCCTACAGCTGGTGACTGCTGGCAGCTCTACAGCTGGTGACTGCTGGCAGCTCCAACAGCTGGTGACTGCTGGCAACTCCTACAGCTGGTGACTGCTGGCAGCTCCTACAGCTGGTGACTGCTGGCAGCTCCTATAGCTGGTGACTGCTGGCAGCTTCTACAGCTGGTGACTGCTAGCAGCTTCTACAGCTGGTGACTGCTGGCAGCTTCTACAGCTGGTGACTGCTGGCAGCTTCTACAGCTGGTGACTGCTGCCGGTTCTACATCTGGTGACTGCTGGCAGCTTCTACAGCTGGTGACTGCTGGCAGCTCCTACAGCTGGTGACTGCTGGCAAGTCCTACAGCTGGTGACTGCTGGCAGCTCCTACAGCTGGTGACTGTGGCAGCTTCTACAGCTGCTGACTGCTGGACGCTCTTCTCAGCTGGTGACTGCTGCAGCTCCTACAGCTGGTGACTGCTGGCAGACTTCTACAGCTGGTGACTGCTGGCAGCTTCCTACAGCTGGTGACTGTGGCAGCTCTCTACAGCTGGTGACTGCTGGCAGCTTTACAGCTGGTGACTGCTGGCAGCTCCTACAGCTGGTGACTGCTGGCAGCTCCTACGTATGCTGAGTGACAGCTGTGACGTACTACAGCTGTGACTGCTGCAGCTTCTACAGCTGGTGACTGCTGGCAGCTTCTCAGCTAGTTCGTGCTGCTCTGGCAGACTCTACAGTCTGGTGACTGCTGGCAGCTTCTACAGCTGGTGACTGCTGGCAACTCCTACAGCTGGTGACTGCTGGCAGCTCTTACGGCTGGTGACTGCTGGCAGCTCCTTCAGCTGGTGACTGCTGGCAGCTCCTACAGCTGGTGACTGCTGGCAGCTCCTACAGCTGGTGACTGCTGGCAGCTCCTACAGCTGGTGACTGCTGGCAGCTCCTACAGCTGGTGACTGCTGGCAGCTCTACAGCTGGACTGCTGGCTCTACAGCTGGTGACTGCTGGCAGCTTCTACAGCTGGTGACTGCTGGCAGCTCTACAGCTGGTGACTGCTGCAGCTCCTACAGCTGGTGACTGCTGGCAGCTTCTACAGCTGGTGACTGCTGCAGCTTTCAGCTGGTGACTGCTGGCAGCTCCTACAGCTGGTGACTGCTGGCAGCTCCTACAGCTGGTGACTGCTGGCAGCTCCTACAGCTGGAGACTGCTGGCAGCTCCTACAGCTGGTGACTGCTGGCAGCTCCTACAGCTGGTGACTGCTGGCAGCTCCTACAGCTGGTGACTGCTTGCAGCTCCTATAGCTGGTGACTGCTGGCACCTTCTACAGCTGGTGACTGCTAGCAGGTTCTACACCTGGTGACTGCTGGCAGCTTCTACAGCTGGTGACTACTGGCAGCTTTTTCAGCTGGTGACTGCTGGCAGTTTCTACAGCTGGTGACTGCTGGCAGCTTCTACAGCTGGTGACAGCTGGCAGCTTCTACAGCGGGTGACTGCTGGCAAACAGCTCTCTGCACTCAGCTGGTGACTGGGGCAGCTAAGCTGGTGACTGCTGGCAGCTTTCAGCTGGTGACTGCTGCAGCCCTACAGCTGTATGCTGCAACTCTACAGCTGACTGCTGGCGACCCTACAGCTGGTGACTGGTGGCAGCTCCTACAGCTGGTGACTGCTTGAAGCTTTTACAGCTGGTGACTGCTTGCAGCTCCAACAGCTGGTGACTGCTGGCAACTCCTACAGCTGGTGACTGCTGGCAGCTCCTACAGCTGGTGACTGCTGGCAGCTTCTACAGCTAGTGACTGCTGGCAGCTCCTACAGCTGGTGACTGCTGGCAGCTCCTACAGCTGGTGACTGCTGGCAGCTCCTACAGCTGGTGACTGCTGGCAGCTCCCAGCTGGTGACTGGCAGCTCTACAGCTGTGACTGCTGGCAGCTCTACAGCTAGTGACTGCTGGCAGCTCCTACAGCTGGTGACTGCTGGAAGCTCCTACAGCTGGTGACTGCTGGCAGCTCCTACAACTGGTGACTGCTAGCAGCTCCTACAGCTGGTGACTGCTGGCAGCTTCTACAGCTGGCAGCTTCTACAGCTGGTGACTGCTGGCAGCTTCTTCAGCTGGTGACTGCTGGCAGCTTCTACAGCTGGTGACTGCTGACAGATTCTACAGCTGGTGACTGCTGGCAGCTTCTACAGCTGGTGACTGCTGGCAGCTTCTACAGCTGGTGACTGCTGGCAGCTCCTACAGCTGGTGACTGCTGGCAGCTCCTACAGCTGGTGACTGCTGGCAGCTCCTACAGCTGGTGACTGCTGGCAGCTCCTACAGCTGGTGACTGCTGGCAGCTTCCTACAGCTAGTGACTGCTGGCAGCTCCTACAGCTGGTGACTGCTGGCAGCTCCTACAGCTGGTGACTACTGGCAGCTCCTACAACTGGTGACTGCTGGCAGCCCTACAACTGGTGACTGCTGGCGGCTTCTACAGCTGGCAGCTTCTACAGCTGGTGACTGCTGGCAGCTTCTTCAGCTGGTGACTGCTGGCAGCTTCTACAGCTGGTGACTGCTGACAGATTCTACAGCTGGTGACTGCTGGCAGGTTCTACAGCTGGTGACTGCTGGCAGCTTCTACAGCTGGTGACTGCTGGTAACTCCTACAGCTGGTGACTGCTGGCAGCTCCTTCAGCTGGTGACTGCTGGCAGCTCCTACAGCTGGTGACTGATGGCAGCTTCTACAGTTGCTGACTGCTGGCAGCTCCTACAGCTGGTGACTGCTGGCAGCTCCTACAGCTGGTGACTGCTGGCAGCTCCTACAGCTGGTGACTGCTGGCAGCTCCTACAGCTGGTGACAGCTGGCAGCTTCTACAGCTGGTGACTGCTGGCAGCTCCTTCAGCTGGTGAATGCTGGCAGCTCCTACAGCTGGTGACTGCTGGCAGCTCTTACAGTTGGTGACAGCTGGCAGCTTCTACAGCTGGTGAAGTCTGGCAGCTTCTTCAGCTGGTGACTGCTAGCAGCTTCTACAGCTAGTGGCTGCTGGCAGATTCTACATCTGGTGACTGCTGGCAGCTTCTACAGCTGTTGACTGCTGGCAGCTTTTACATCTGGTGACTGCTGGCAGCTTCTACAGCTGGTGACTGCTGGCGGCTTCTACAGCTGGCAGCTTCTACAGATGGTGACTGCTGGCAGTTTTTCAGCTGGTGACTGCTGGCAGCTTCTACAGCTGGTGACTGCTGACAGATTCTACAGCTGGTGACTGCTGGCAGCTTTTACGGCTGGTGACTGCTGGACGCTTCTACATCTGGTGACTGCTGGCAGCTTCTACAGCTGGTGACTGCTGCTAGCTCCTACAGCTGGTGACTGCTGGCAACTCCTACAGCTGGTGACTGCAAGCAGCTCCTACAGCTGGTGACTGCTTGTATATCCTACAGCTGGTGACTGCTGGCAGCTCCTACAGCTGGAGACTGCTGCCAGCTCCTACAGCGGGAGACTGCTGGCAACTCCTACCGCGTTCACTGTTGTGTATCCTGCGTTCATTGTTGTGTATACTGCGTTCACTGTTGTGTATCCTGCGTTCACTGTTGTGTATCCTGCGTTCACTGTGTATACTGCGTTCACTGTTGTGTATCCTGCGTTCATTGTTGTGTATACTGCATTCACTGTGTATACTGCGTTCACTGTTGTGTATCCTGCGTTCATTGTTGTGTATACTGCGTTCACTGTTGTGTATACTGCGTTCATTGTTGTGTATACTGCGTTCACTGTGTATACTGCGTTCACTGTTGTGTATACTGCGTTCACTGTTGTGTATACTGCGTTCACTGTGTATACTGCGTTCACTGTTGTGTATCCTGCGTTCACTGTTGTGTATCCTGCGTTCACTGTGTATACTGCGTTCATTGTTGTGTATACTGCGTTCACTGTTGTGTATCCTGCGTTCACTGTTGTGTATACTGCGTTCATTGATGTGTATACTGCGTTCACTGTTGTGTATACTGCGTTCATTGATGTGTATACTGCGTTCACTGTGTATATTGCGTTCACTGTTGTGTATACTTCGTTCATTGATGTGTATACTGCGTTCACTGTTGTGTATACTGCGTTCATTGATGTGTATACTGCGTTCACTGTGTATACTGCGTTCACTGTTGTGTATCCTGCGTTCACTGTTGTGTATACTGCGTTCACTGTTGTGTATCCTGCGTTCATTGTTGGGTATACTGCGTTCACTGTGTATACTGCGTTCACTGTTGTGTATCCTACGTTCACTGTTGTGTATACTGCGTTCACTGTTGTGTATCCTGCGTTCACTGTGTATACTGCGTTCACTGTTGTGTATCCTGCGTTCACTGTTGTGTATACTGCGTTCACTATTGTGTATCCTGCGTTCACTGTTGCGTATACTGCGTTCACTGTTGTGTATACTGCGTTCACTGTTGTGTATACTGCGTTCACTGTTTCGTATACTGCGTTCATTCTTGTGTATCCTGCGTTCACTGTTGTGTATACTGCGTTCACTATTGTGTATCCTGCGTTCACTGTTTCGTATACTGTGTTCATTCTTGTGTATACTGCGTTCACTGTTGTGTATACTGCGTTCACTGTTGTGTATCCTTCGTTCACTGTTGTGTATCTTGCGTTCACTGTTGTTTATACTGCGTTCACTGTTGTGTATCCTGCGTTCACTGTTGTGTATCCTACGTTCACTGTTGTGTATCCTGCGTTCACTGTTGTGTATACTGCGTTCACTGTTGTGTATCCTGCATTCACTGTTGTGTATCCTGCGTTCACTGTTGTTTATACTGCGTTCACTGTTGTGTATACTGCGCTCACTGTTGTGTTTCCTGCGTTCACTGTGTATACTGCGTTCACTGTTGTGTATCCTGCGTTCACTGTTGTGTATCCTGCGTTCACTGTTGTGTATCCTGCGTTCACTGTTGTGTATACTGCGCTCACTGTTGTGTTTCCTGCGTTCACTGTGTATACTGCGTTCACTGTTGTGTATCCTGCGTTCACTGTTGTGTATACTGCGTTCACTATTTTGTATCCTGCGTTCACTATTGTGTATACTGCCTTCACTGTTGTGCATCCTGCGTTTACTGTTGTGTATACTGCGTTCACTGTTGTGTATACTGGGTTCACTGTTGTGTATACTGCGTTCACTGTTGTGTATCCTGCGTTCACTGTTGTGTATACCGTGTTCACTGTTGTGTATACTGTGTTTACTGCTGTGTATACTGTGTTCACTGTTGTGTATCCTGTGTTCACTGTTGTGTATACTGCGTTCACTGTTGTGTATACTGTGTTCACTGTTGTGTATCCTGTGTTCACTGTTGTGTATACTGCGTTCACTGTTGTGTATACTGCATTCACTGACAAATCTACTGTTTTTTATTTTCACACTCAGTATATTTTGTTTTAATAATTCCACTGTATTGTACTCTGGTGTCACTATACGTACCTAAGATTAGCAGTAAATTGATATTATTGGTAGGATCCTGACGACTCCTGGCAACTGATTTCAAGACGTTATGCACTAGGCATATTACTGGAGAATACACTCTTATTTAACACCACAAAATTTATTATGATATCGTATCTATACACTGAGCACCACTGTGATGTACACTGTATCACTATTTATATCACACTGTTTTCTGGGAGACTTTCTTTACTCTCGCAGAAAAAACTAATCTTGGAATTGATTTACAGAACCTCAGACTTCAATGGGGACGAAATTCATATGAAAATATTGTTAAAGGGAGATTTTTACCTTTAGACAAATTGATTGGAGCAGTTTGAAAGGAAATTTTGTGTCTAGCGACATGACGCGATCCAGGATTGCTTTTTTAAAACAATTTTTGTTCCAGGAGCAATTAAAATGTGGCTGTTGTAAACTATGTAGAGAACCTTGCAGCTCCAAACAAGGAGGAGCAACCCTGCACAACCCTCTGATAATATCTGAGCAAAACTAATTACCTTGGGAGGGGCAGGTACTTCGGACAACTGAAGGAATGTGAGGTTATGTTGGGCATTGGTTCCGTCGATATCTGTCGACGCGGGAGGGAGAGGCGAGGGCTAGAGAGATAGTGTTGGAAGGCATACTGCCGGGGATTAGTGAGGAGGACAGGGCAGGTATGGAAGGGGGTATCACGGAGGAGGTGTGGATGGCGGTACAAGGTATGAAACTAGGTAAAGCACCAGGGATCGATGGCATCCCTAGCGACTTTTATGTACAGAATTGGAATGTGTTGAGGTAGTGCTTAACTAAAGTGTTTAATCAAATGAAATCGACGGATTTCATGGGTGAGGACCAGTGAACGGGTGTTGTGGTGCTAGTTCCCAAGGGGCAGGCGTGGAGTCGATTAGAGACTACCGGCTATATCGTTGCTATGCGCAGATTATAAAATATTTGCCCGAATATTAGGAAACAGATTGAAGAGTGTTGGGGAAAATTATTGAGTGTGGGCAATTTGGCATCCCGGGGCGCTGCATGTGGTCTGGACATGGTAGGATTAGAGCGTTCATTGAGGGTCGGTGGGGGGGGATAGATTGGGAAACGGCTTACGATAGTGTTGAGAGGGAAATGTTGCTGTCTATTATTAACAAAAAAGGCACAATACCGTGACTGGAACAATACACACACAACCCGCACATAGAAGAGAGGAGCTTACGACGACGTTTCCGTCCGACTTGGGCCATTTACCGAAACGTCGTCGTAAGCTCCTCTCTTCTATGTGCGGGTTGTGTGTGTATTGTTACTGTCTATATTAAGGAAGCAAGGGTTTGGTGAGGAGCTAGTGGGATGGGTCCAGACTTTGTACAATGGGGCGATGGTGTGCGTTCAGGTGAATGGGAGGGTGGGGGATGTAGTGGGTATGGGGCGGGGTTTGCGACAGGGTTGTCCCTTGTCTCAAATCCTGTTTGCCTGCTTGTAGGACCCATTTTATAGGTTGGTAATTGAAGGAGTACGGGAGGAGGGAAAGGATACAGGTGGTGCCTTGGGTATAGTAGGATATGTGGATGATACAACTATCTTGGTTGGAGGGGAGGAGGGGCTACAAAATATTGGTAGAATTATACGCCTTTTTGGGGCAGCCATGAGGATGAGGGTCAACTGGGTGAAATCTAAGTTGTTGGAGGTAGGTTCGTGGGTGGGGGGTGAATTGCGACCTAGGTATCGGTGGATGGTTGTAGAGAGGTTGAAAATATGTGGGGTGATTTATTGCAGTGATCCTCGGCTGGCTAGGGAAGTGAATTCATCTGCTGTGGTAGCAGCAGCCATGAGAAGGATGGGAGGCTGGAGGCCTGGGGATGTGACATCATTACAAAGGGTCATCATAGTTAATGTTTTGATATATAGTAGATTATGGCACGTGGCGGCTGTGTACCCTTTAATAGGAAGGGATGTAATGAACTTGCAAAAATTGGTTTTGAGGTATATATGGGGGTATGGGCTCCATTGGTTGATCAAGGGGGTGGTCTTGATGCGGGTGAGTAGCAAAGGTTTATAGGAGGGGGGAGCGGGGTAAGCGGGTGGGGTCAGTGATGAAAGTGGTCCAGAGGTGGTAGGGAGGTAAAGAACTTTGGTGTGTGAGGCTATGTTGTGGCTTTTATTGATTGTTAGGGAGCCGTGGAGATTGAAGGTGGGAGTATTGGGAAAGGTGGGGGTAGGAGGGGAGATGGTGCAGGGAGTGGCGGTTTTCCCATGTATAATTGGAAGGGGACTTGGGTAGGGCTGGGAAAGTTGAAGTTAGCATCGAAGGTGCGGGAGACAGTGTTTAGGTTCTTACATGGGATTTTGGCTTCTCATGCACAATTATTTATTATGAGTTTGGCGAGGGAGGGAAGTTGTACAAGGTGTGGGAATCTGGATACATCTTTTCATGCGGTTTGTTTTTGTGATGCCTTGGGCAGGGTTCGGGAATTGTTCAGCAGGGTTTTCCAGTGGGTGGGAGGGGGAGGGCAGTCGACCTTGAGGGCCTTGAGCCTTTATATTGGGGGTGTTTGAGAGGATGTGCGAAGGGTTATAATGTATCTGGTGGTAGATTATATTCATGTGTTTTGGGGAATGAGAGAGGTTGCAGGTGAGACAAGGGTCCGAGCATTGGTGGCCCATTTCTACCATACTCAGTGCAGGAATCAGGAGTTACATGGGAGGGAGTATTGTGGAGCCTTCCCTGAGGGCTATAGGGACTTGATGGTAGGGCTTCTTTTGCGTGTCAGCGGGGCTATGGTCTGAGGGGTCTGGTCTCAAGGGGGTGAGTGTTAGGAGTCTGTTTGGGTTGTGCAAGGCATAGGTAGGGTGTTGAGGGGAGGGTCTCTAGGAGGAGGAGTAGGGGGCACTGGGGACAGGGGGCAGGGAACAGACGACGGA
The DNA here is from genome assembly GCA_009830355.1 of Cherax destructor. Taxonomy (NCBI): domain Eukaryota; kingdom Metazoa; phylum Arthropoda; class Malacostraca; order Decapoda; family Parastacidae; genus Cherax; species Cherax destructor. The sequence goes on along the minus strand of WNWK01019108.1, from coordinate 28,741 downwards.
CGAAGCCATGTATAATGGACAAGAGGACTGGGGTCCAAAGTTAGTTGCAGGTGTGTGCGGAGACGGAAGACTGGGCAGGTAGGTAGGTTCACTGTCAGGGGTGAGGCATTGGGGGCTTTCCTTGGTGACTTCGCTAAGGAACTTGTGTGTTTTCAGTTGGTTGGTTGGTACCAGCTTGGTTTGGTGTTAACATTGTCAGATCAGGCAGGGGCAGGGACTATTTTTTCACAGTGAATAACCTGTGAATAAACTTTTGTAGCTTGTGAGTTTGTTACAAGTTATATGGACACCTTCTTTAAGTATCCATATGGGTGTGGGGTTTTGCCTCAATATTTTGGCGCCTCTTTCTGGGGTTCTGAATAAAGGTGGTAGTTTAAGTGTATGTTATATGACCAGTGTTTGGTTTTTCACTCATGAAGAAGGAAAAATGTTTCATTTTACTTTTAATGTTCACTGGGTTGCCTTAAGGTCTATGGTAGACACCATTTTGTTAAGACCTTTTCATATTTGGACATTGTATTTCCCTAAATTGTAGGTTATTTGTTGTTTTGCCGCAGTCAGCGGCATGTATCGGAGTGTGCACCTGGGGTGTGGGAGGGGGGTTTGTGGTTGCCGTCTGTACTTTACAGACGTGGGAGTAATGGTAACTGAGAATTACAGAAATTAGTGTATTAAGCCCCTTTGTTTTGGTGTATATTCGTCTGTATTGCCCAATTATTTTTCCCATTCATATATCTATGTGCTGTTTTCAAATTATTTTAATCAAGTTTAAAAATATAATAAAAAAAAAGTGGTGGGGAAATTTTTATATACGATTAGTTATATAAAGGCAAGTTGCAAGACACCTTCAACTCTTTCCCCACCCACCATTTACTCAATTCCACCATCACCTTGCTCACTGCCCATCCATCTCGACCTCCCAGTCGCAAAAAAACATTTCTAAACAAAAATTCAAATCAGCCTTCTCTCTATGGGTATAAGCCCTAAACCTCCCAAGTCCACCCAATTCATGACCACTCCCCTCCTTAACCAAGGCTTGCCATAAGCCCATACGTACTTAAAAATCCTGACTTCCAACCTTTGAACGTCTTCCTGCAACAATGGGTAAATCACTGCTACGTGCCATAATTTACTATAAATCACCGCATTCACAACTATCACCCGCTGCTGCAGAGTTAAATCCCCTGGCCTCCAACTCACCATCCTATTTATCGCTCCACCCACGACCCTCCCAGAATTCACTCACCCCGCCTCCCTCATATCGCTCATGAATACAACCCCACAAATATTTACGTGATCTACAACGTTCCACCCATACTCCATACCCAACCCCCCACCCACGTACCCACTTCCAACAAATTAGACTTCACACCATTAACCCGCCTGTCTGATGATTCTACCTACATTTCCCAGACCCTCTGTACTACCCACCAATACTGTTGTATCATCTACATACCCGATGATACCAGGTGCACTGCCCATGCCTAGTCTACCCTCCTGCACCCCTTCCCCAATCAACCTGTAAAAAGGGTCTTGCAGGCATGCAAACAGGATCTGCGACAGGGGACAACCCTGCCGCAGACCCCTACCCATGCCCACCTCCCGACCAACACGTCCATTCACTTGCACATGCACACTAGCCGCCGCATATATTGTTTCCACCCACTGAACTATTTCCTCCCTGAACCCCTGTCGTCTCATGATCTCCCACAACACCAGTCTAATGCTAGCACACCCCCACCCATTCTACCCTCGATGACTTCCCTTATCCTAGCATGCCCCTGATACATACAATGACCCAGTAACCCATACTGTCCCTCCACTATCACTCTTCCAATCACCCTCTTCAATCGATTCCCTAGTACTTTCGCAAACACCTTATAGTCCGCACACATCATGGCCAAAGGCCTGTAATCCCAGATCGTTTCCCCAACCTCCCCTTTCCTTACCAACACCACGACTCCCGTTCTTTGCCCACTCCCTATGCACCCTCCATCCTTCATTCGGTTCAACATTTTCACCAAGCACTCTTTCATCACTTCCCAATGGGCCCGATAAAAATCATTGGGTATGCCATCTATGACAGGCGTTTTCCCCTTACTCATACCATTCACCACCTCCCACACTTCTTCCTCACAAATCTCACCTTCCATGCTCTCCCTGTCGTCCTGCCTTACCACCCTCGCTATCCCCTCCACTAAAATCTGTCCCTCACTTCCACCACACCCCACTCTCTGCATATAATGCTCAAACCACTTGTCCGCATATATACTTACCACTTCTGTAGAAAGTAGCTTCTGTCCCTTTATGTACCCTTCCATGTCCTCCCACACTTCCATGCACGTCACAGTCATCCCCTGTCATCGTCTTCGATATCTCCTCAAAACACTCACTGAAGGCCTGTCACCCCACATCACATCATCCATACCCGCTCGCAAACGAATCACATCAAACCTCTCATTCTGAATTTGCCTCAGTCTTCCCTGCAAACCACGTATCTTGTTGAGTGCACAAGGCCCTCCTCCTTCATAACACCTATTCAGCTGCCCTTCTAGATACTTTTGCAGCCCATACTTCCAGCTGTTGTCTTCCCTTCCCAGTCTCTTACAATACTCCCTTATCCCCAGTTTTGCCCTCTCTTCCCAACACCCAACTATGTCCTCTACCTCCCTTCCTGCTTGCCACAACCCCACCCACCATTCTGCAAAACTCACTCTCCTTTCCTCCCCCTCTAACAATTTTACATTTATTTTCCAATAGCCCCCAAACCATCGAACAGCTCCCTCCCAACTCACATCCACTACAATACCCCTGTGATCAGAAAAGCCTACATCAATGGTCTGAACACTACCCACGACCACCCGTCCACTCACAAAGCCTGTCCAAATGCGCAGCCTAACCCTTACATATAAAGGTATGCTCCATTCACTCCCCCCTCCAACCACATCCAACAAACCCGCACTACCCAAGACGTCCCTCAATGCTCCCAACACACATCCGGCACCCCTAGGCTCGACGTCCCTCTTCCGGATCACACTATTCTAATCACCACCAATAATCATTACCTCTGGCAATCCTCTCAATGAAAACACCAAAAAATCCCTAACAAAATATACTTTCAGCTTTCTATTGTTATCCGCTAGAATATACACACCTATGAAGCATATCCTGACCCTACCTTCATTCCCCATCTACTCTCACTATATTCATACCCCACCACACTCCTCCCATGCTAGCAGTTTAAAAGGGCTTGTCTCCTTTATTACTATGGCAACCCCACCCTTTAATCTTCCCGACGACTCCGCAAAAACACAATACCCATTCAACTTCAAGTCCCGTCCATACCTATGGTTATGTTCCTGAAGGAAACCCACTTGCACGTCAAAATGTCTAAAAGTTGCTTCTACCCACCATCTCTTTATCTCGGTCATCATGCCATTCACTTGAAAACAAATGATAGGGTTTTCCTTTCGACCTAGATGGAAGCGGGATGGCACCTTTACCCAAGCCCACCTCCTTACCCACACTCTTCCCTCCCCGGGCTTCTTCCATTTCTTGCTTCCCACCCTTTCCCTGCCATGCCACTTCCATCCATGCCTTCTTACAGGTATGTTGACCTGGACCTGGCATGAGGATGTCATCACTATCAGATATCCCCACTGATCTCTTTCAAGACTCCCCCACAACTTCCATTCCCACCTCATTCTCACTCATATGCACTACTGCCTGTACTTCCTGACACACCAAACCATCTATCACCGGGCTGTCCTGCATCACACCCTCAGCCCCTTCAAGTAACTCCACCTCAACACCATCACTGCTCTCCTTCCCCTCGTCCAAGGCTCTACCGAGTCCCTCTAACGCCACTTGTAGCTGGGTCTCCGAGCACAAATCCAAGATGTCTTGCTGACTCCCAGGCACTCCAGCCTCCTTTGCTTGTGTCACATCTGGTATGGTCAGACATAACTCCTCCTCACACTCCACAATGTCACTCCACTTCTTCGAATGTTCCGCGATGTCTTCCCCTGATGGCCCACACCTCACGTCTGGCATGTCAGATGCCAAGTTCCCCACATCCATACGCCTTGAAGTCCTCCACTCACAGGCAGCTGCAACATGCTCGTAAGAGCCACATAAGCAGCAAGTCCAGCGCTGTCCCATATGCTTCACATACACCTGCGTATGAAACTCTGTCATCAAGACATACGACAGTATTGGCCTTCGAATTGTCATTTTGAGGGAAGAAGATCCTTCAAACAGACCCTCGTATGGCCCGGTTGTCCACCTGCCAACAGTGGCAGAATGTACCACTCCATACTCCTTGAAGATATGTACAATGTCCACATCATGCGCCTCAAATGGGACATTTCTCACATGCACCCAAGTGTAAGACCGAGACACATCTGACAGTTTCACTTCCATGCCAGCATTAACTCTCAATACCTGATCCTGGTACTTGTCTACCAGCTGCTCATAAACACTTGCAGTCGCCAACTTCACAAAAGTTCTGTGCACCCCATTCAAGGCTACTCCATAAAGCTCTTCGTTGTTAATGCAATAAATGTCTCTCAAAATCGCCGGAAGCACAACAGCAGCATTCGACGGGTATACTGCCCCACGTACAATCTCAATACACACAGTATTAACCCTCTGTCGGCCAGCAGTCGCCATGTTGGTGAAAATATAAACACTTCTCGAGGTCACCACCAGGGAGCAGGCTGCATACGTCCGACCAGTATGAGCGCTGGTTGGAGAATGATTGATTATTCATGACAAACATGAAGACTCCGTCTGAATCACGTTATAACTGAGTCACTCCCACAAGATAGAATTTTTTTATTATTGAATATTGTCATGTAATTGCCCTAGGTAGTAGGTTGGTAGACAGCAACTGCCCAGGGAGGTACTACCGTCCTGCCAAGTGAGTGTAAAACGAAAGCCTGTAATTGTTTTACATGATGGTAGGATTGCTGGTGTCTTTTTCCTGTCTCATAAACATGCAAGATTTCAGGTGCATCCTGCTACTTCTACTTATACTTAGGTCACACTACACATTCATGTACAAGCATATATATACACACCCCTCTGGGTTTTCTTCTATTTTCTTACTAGTTCTTGTTCTTATTTCCTCTTATCTCTATGGGGAAGTGGAACAGAATTCTTCCTCTGTAAGCCATGCGTGTCGTAAGAGGCGACTAAAATGCTAAAAGCAAGAGGCTAGTAACCCCTTCTCCTGTATATATTACTAAATGCAAAAGGAGAAACTTTCGTTTTTTCTTTTGGGCCACCCTGCCTCAGTGGGAAACGGCCGACGTGTTGAAAGAAAAAGAAGTCTTGTAATTGTTATAACAGAGCTTCACATATTTGAGTTGATATTCATGGCTTGTTTTAGTGTGTCTGGGATGTTTTTTTTTTTTTACTAAAGTAATCAAGGAATTAGGAACTTTATAGGGAACTGGACAGGAAATTATATTTAACTAAATAAAACCAGCATATCACGTAATGCTTAAATACATACATCCAAATTAAATCAGACCTTATTTTTCTTTTGTTGTGTGACTATCACCCACTGTAAGTAAAAAAAATGTTTCAATAAAATTCGACAAATAATAAACACACCAATTCATTCTCATAAAGTTTCACTGAGGTCTCGAGAGGCCCCTTGGAAATTATGTCTTTATGGAAGCTTATGTCAAATGTGGGAACCCATTTAAATCACGCAGTACAAAACACATGTGCAACACTTGGGCTCTATACTAGAGAGAAGTTTCACCAACCAGTGGCTTCAAGCCAGTACAGAGTAATTACTGGAGACGGTGGAAGACATGAAGTAGTTTTGATGTGATCAGTGTCTTAGTTTTGTGATAAGGAGGCAAGTCCATCAGCATGTATGAATCTATAGTAGATGCCCAGTGATGTAGACTTATATACTGGAGGCAGAATAGTTGAAGCAGGATGGAAGTTGGTGTCACAGGTGGGTCGAGCCCACTAGTGGAAATAGGTCATCTCAATGCTTGAAACAAACATTAGAGTTGTAGAAGAATTCTCAGTGCCAAGATTCCAGGATGCTGCTGTCAGAGTAATATTAAGTTAACGATTCAGAGACGAACCTTCTCTATAATATACACTAAGTTACCACTATTTTTTGTACACCCTTCATGTACGTGGTAGGGCCTTCCTTTACCCCTAGCAGAGTCTAAATTTTTTTGGGCATGGATTCAACAAGGTACTTGGAAAGATTCCTTAGTGTTTCTGATTCTTGGTGACATAATAACATCACATAGTTGCTGCAGATTTGTCGGCTGCTCATTCATGTTGTGAATCTCCCAAATCACCACAACTCAAAGGGGATCTATTGGATTGAGATCTAGTGCCTGTGGAGACCACTGAGTACAATGAACTCACTGTCATGTTCGTGGAACCAGCTTGAGAAGGTATGTGCTTTGTGACATAGTGCATTATTCTGCGGGAAGTAGCCAATTCAAGATATGCAGACTGTGATCATAAAGGGTGCACATGGTCAGCAACAAAACTCAGTTAAACTGTTGCTTCTAAATGATGCTCACCTGGTATTATGGAGCCTAATGAATGCCGGGAAAAACATTCCCCACACCATTACACCCGTCTGAAACGTTGACGCAAGGCAGGATGGATTAATGTTATTTATGCTAAATTCTGATCATACCATCTGAATGTCGATTTTATCAATCTTCAAATGTCTTGTTTTGATGAGCCTGTGCCTACTGTAGCCTCAGTTTCCCGTTCTTAGATGACAGGAGCGGAACCTAGTGCTGTATTCATTCTGCTGGCAGCTCCAACACTGGTCGGATGTATGCAGCCTGACACCTGGTGGTGGTTCTGGGAGTCTTTTATTTTCAACAACATGGCGACTGGGAATAGAAGAAGAGTGAACACCGTCTGTATAGAGGTCATTCGTGGGGCTGTGTATCCTTCAACTGCAATGACTCTGCTTCCTGCTATCCTCCATAATACATATGGCATTGGGATAGACGAATTATATGGCATAGCCCTGAACAGTGCCTCGAGATTTTTCATGAAGATGGCGTCGTTGAGTGCTTACGACAGGATCATAAATAAATATCAAGATATGGTGATGAAGGTGAATTCCAGCTTGGAGGTGAAGTTAAAAGACATATCCAGGTATTACACCTGGGTACATATTAGGAATGTGCCTTTTGAGGCTGATGGTGTTGACATTAGCAGTGTCTTCAAGGACTATGGGGTGGTGCATTCTGTGTCAGTGGGCTGTTGGACGGAGGGGCCATATGTGGGCCTGCCGGAGGGTTCTTTACCCTGAAAATGATGCTGCAACAGGCGATACCGTCATATGTGGTCATGGAGGATTTTCGTACACAGGTCTATGTGACATATGTGGGACAGCGGAGAACCTGTCGCCTCTGTGGCTCTTTTGAGCATGTGGAAGCTGTGTGTGAGAGGCGGCAGATGCCAAGGCGAGAGGATGTGCAGGTTTAACATGAAGTGGAAAGGGGGAACGTTGAAGTGGAGTGGGAGGAGGCCCCTGAAACGTCGGAGAAATTGAGTGAGATAATAGAGAGGGAGAAGGTAGTGTGTTGCACTATCTCTGATATGATGCAAGAGAAGGGAAAGGCAGAAGAGAGGGTCCAGGAGGACCGTATAGATTTAAGTTTGGATGTCCCATTACAGGATATGCTTATGGGACTGTTGGACAGTTCACAGGCTGAGGACATGGTTGGCAGTGAAAGGAATGTGGTGAGGAGTGTTCCTGGAGAGGAAAAGAGCAGTGGATGACATGGATAAGACAGATGTGTTAATATGTCAGGAAGTGAAGGCTGACATTCACAAGAGTGAGAGTGTAGAGGGTATGGATGTTGTGGGTGAATCTCTGAAACGGTCGGTCAGGTCGTCAGACAGTGAAGATGTGCTGACGCTGGGTCAGAGATCTTGTAAAAAGGCCTGGGTGGAGGTGGCACGACAGGGAAAGGGTGGTGTGAAAAGTTCTGACTGAGCCCAGGGTGGGAAGTGTAATGGGAGAGTGATGGGCTCGGCTAAAGGAATCGTGCCAGCGCCACATAGGTCTAAAGTAAAGCCCCCTCATTTGTATTCAGGAATCAAACTTTTAATGTGAATGGTTTAGTGGCAGAAGTGAAATGCAGGTGGGTGGAAGCGACATTGCGAAGGTATGATGTGGACGTAGGTTATATTCAGGAGCATAATTTCAAGTATGGAAGGGATTTGAGGTTGAAAGGGTATGATGTCTATGCTGGGAGTTCTGGCAGATTAAAGGGTGGGGTAGCAGTAGTCATCAAAGAGACAATCCCTTTTACTTGACATCATAGGAAGAGGGTGGGGGTGGGCGTATAGTGAGGGTCAATGGGGTGTAGGGGGTTAGGGTGTGTTTTGTAGGTGTATACATGCCGGTGGGTGGAGCATAAGTTTATACGTAGGGGGTATGCGGCGAGGTTAGACAGGATTTATGTGACTAGGAGTGTGGTTGGGGGGAGGGTGCAAACTATAGATGTGGGGTTTTCAGATCATCGGGGTGTTCTGGTTGATCTGGGTTGGGAGGGCATGGTTAGGTGGTTCAGGGGCTTTTGGAAACTAAATGTAAGTTTATTAAATGGGGAAGGGTACAGAATGGGTTTTGCTGAGTGGTGGGAGGGGGTATGGGAGAAGGGGAGGGTTGAGGGGGATGTTGTGGGGTGGTGGGAAAGGGTAGCAAAACCAGGTATACAAACTTTTTATACGAACAGAGGGAGGGAGGTTAATCAATGAAAGTATGGATTGCAAAAATATTTTGAGGGGCTGTTGAGTAGGTGTTATGAAGGGGGGATCTTACTCAGTGGGTGAGATAGTGGGTTTAAAGGAGCATTTGAAAGACATCCAGAATGAGAGATTTGATGCGATTCGATTAAAAGGTGGTTTGGAGGATGTGCTATGGGGTGACAGGCCTTCAGCATGTGTATTAAAAAAATTTTGTAAGAGGAGGTTGGGGATGACTGTGATGGGGATGGAGGTGTGTGAAGACATGGACGGGTACATGAAAGGTCAGAAGTTGAAGACGACAGAAGCTGTGAGTTATTATCTTGATAAATGGTTTGCAAGTTATATGCAAATGGTGGGGAGTGGGGGAAGGGTGGGGGACATTTTGATTGAGGGTATCACGGGGGTGTTGGGGAACCAGGATAGGGAGAGCATGGAAGGGGTGATAAGTGAAGATGAAGTGTGGACGGTGGTGAATGGTATGAGTCGCAGGAAATCGCCTGGGATAGATGGTATATCCAATGATTTTTATATGGAGAATTGGGGATTATAAAAGAGTGTTTGGTGAAATTGTTAAATGGGATGAAGGTTGGTGGATGTATGGGGAGGAACAGAGGACAGGTGTGGTGGTCCTTGTTAAAAAGAGGGACGATGGGACTAATATTAGGGATTATAGGCAGTTGGCACTAATGTGTGCAGATTATAAAATTTTCGCGAAAATGCTAGGGAATAGGTTAAAATGTGTAATTTGTCGAGTGATAGCAAAGGGGCAGTGTGGGATACCAGGTCGGAGTATGGCCTTGGGTCACGGGAGGATTAGGGATTTTATTGAGGGAAGGCAGGGTGGTGGGATTCTGGCTCTAGATTGGAAGGCTGTGTATGATAGTGTTGACAGGGAGATTTTGTATGAGATTATGAGAAGACAGGGTTTTGAAGAGGAAGTTGTGGGATGGGTGGAGACTTTATATAGGGAGGCAAAAGTGCGTGTACAAGTGAATGGGTATGTGGAAGGGAGGTGAGCATGGGAAGAGGATTGCGGCAGGGGTGTCCCCTGTCGCAGATTCTTTTCACATGCTTGCAAAATCCTGTTTATAGTTTGATAGAAGTGGGTGTTTGGGAAAGGGGAGAGGGGAGGCGGGTGGAAACGGGCATAGTAGGATATGTAGACGATACGGCGGTCCTAGTAGGAGGGGAAGAGGATATGAGGAATGTTAGTGGTATTATTAATGTTTTTGGAAAGGCCACAGGAATGCAAGTGAATGGGGCTAAATCCAAATTGTTAGAGGTGGGAACATGGGTGGGGGAGGGTTGGGGTTAAGGTATGGTTGGCCAATTGTGGAATGGTTGAAAATTTGTGGGGTGGTATATATGAATGATTCTGAGAAAGCATGATGTGAGAACTCAGTTGAGATAGTTGGGGGAGCGATTCATAGGATGGGGGGTTGGAGGCAGGGGGATTTAACTTTGCAACAGCGGGTAATTGTCATAAACGCTGTGATATATAGTAGATTGTGGCATGTGGCAGCAGTTTACCCATTGTTGTTGGAGGATTTGAAGAGTTTGGAGTTGAAAGTTATGAGGTATGTGTGAGCATATGGGAAAGTATGGCTGAGAAAGGATGTGGTGAGCAAACGGGTGAGGGAGGGGGGTTTGGGGCTTATCCTGATAGAACGTAGGTTGAAGTGTATGTGAAAAATAGTTTTGCAAGGTTGGGTGGGGTTTGGGGGAAGACTGTGGGCAGGGTGATGTGTGATTTTAGGTAGTGGAAGGGAAAGGAACTGAGTGAGTGTTTTGATTTGTTGAGTTATCTGTTGACTGTAAGGGAACCTCAGGGGTAGACAGCATGCAGCTTGGGGAGGGAGTAGTCGAGGGGGAAGTAGTGTATCCGATGTACAATTGGAAGGAGATATGGGAGGGGTTTCGAAAGTTGAGGTTACTTTCAAGGGTAAGGGAATTGCTGTATCATTTTCTACATGGGGTTGTAGCATCAAGGGCCCTTCTGTTTCGGATGGGGTTAGTAGCTCCACTGAGTTGTGGTAGATGTGGGGTAGAGGAGACTGCTTTGCACATAGTGTACTTTTGTGAATTTCTGGGAAACTTTAGATTATGGTTTGAGAGAGTATTACGTAACATGGGGGCTGAAGGGATTTCGGCATTACAAGCATTGAGTTTAGATTTTGGAGGTGTGAGGTTGGACGTCAGAAGGGCCCTCATGTATTTAGGAGTTTATTATGTGTATGTATCGTGGTCATTGAAGGAGGTGAGTGGGGATGTTAGGATAAAATCTATTGCAGGGCATATGTATCATACTAAATGTAGGAACAGGGAGATATATGGGGGATCCTGGGTCGTAGATTTTTCGGATATGTACAGAAGTATGTTGATAGGGAGTTTGTTAGGGGGTTGAGGGGTATTCTTGGGTAAAGGGGTTTGTCTCCAGGGGGGGCAGTTAATATGTGTGGTTGGTGGTGTGATGTGTTAGTTTAGATGTGTGAATGAGGGGGGATTAGGGTGAAAATGGGAGGGGTTACTGAAGACGACTTATCTTTGGAGGGTGATGGGTGACTTGCAGGGGAGGGAGGTATGAGAGATGTGTATGGAGGACTTAAGAAGGTTGTATCTTGTATGCAGTTGGGGGGACTGTGAGTAATCATTGGGAGAGGATGGGGCTTTCCTTAGGTATGAAAGTGAGTCATTAGGATGAAACGTTTTTGGGCATAATGTGCTTTTTTAATGTGTACATTGAGAATCCCTTGGTTATGTGGTATGTATGTTGGTACTTATATTGTTTTGGGTTTTGCTTATAGCCATGTTTTATATAGGGATGCTAACATCATGGTATGATGTGAAGTTTTATGTATTATAATTAAAGAATATATTTTTCCTTGTGTTCTGAGGAAAGATAAGTGTACAATATACATTATTCGGTGTGTGTTACTATGGTAGTGGTTGGATAGGATGTATTAGGCTGACGTACCTGTTGGTACTTTATTGATGTTAATGAATATATTTGTATAATTTGACGTGCATATACATAGTTTGTTTCTTGATATGCAGACATGGGCTTCTTAAATTTTGCATAATATCCTTGAAGCAATATTTTTGTATATGTTTTGTGAACGCTATTCGCTATTTTCTTATGTCATATTTTACCATGGATAATTTTGTTATAGAGATAAACGTTTTTTTTTTTATCCTTTTTGTGGTAGACAGATAACTAATCTTTGTAAATAATTTAGTCTACTTCAAGTGAGTGATGTATGTCTATGTTTGATTGGCATTGATTATATTGTTATTATGGGGATTGTTGTATTTTTGTATACGTAGGGTAACGAATTAAAAAAAATCGGTTTTTCTTTGTAAATATTGTACATGGGTATTGTGTTCAATAGTATTTGTTGCATTATGGATGTGGGGTCTCACATGATGTTTTTCGGGTGAAGTGCAGCAGTATTTTTGTTTTTTGTATTTGTCAGTAATGTTTTCTTTGTTTTTTTATTAGATGGTGGTCGGTTGTATGTGTCACTAATAGAACACTGCTTGGTAGATAATATCTTGGTTTTGTGGAGTAATTTTGTTATTTTTTTTTTCATGGCTTCGGATAGTCATGGTTTCCTGTATTGTACATATATGTTTTTAAATAAATATAAAAAAAGTGCTGTATTCTGCAGTTGTAGCCCATCCACTTTAAGGTTCGATGTATTGTGTGTTCAGACATGCTCTTCTGCCTACCACTGTTGTAATGCATAGTTATTTTTAGTTACTATCGCCTTCTTGTAAGCTTGAACATGTCTAACCTTTCTCCGCTGACCTCTCTCATTAACAAAGCGTTTTCGCCACTCATTGGATATTTTGTGTTTTTTTACACCATTCTTTGTAAACTTTAGAGACTGTTGTACGTGAAAATCCCAGGAGATCGGCAGTTTCTGAGATACTCAAACCATCCTGTCTAGCACTAACAATCATTCCTCATTCTGATGTTTGGTCTGAACAACAACTAGACCTCTTGACCATGTCTGCATACTTTTAGACACTGAGGTGTTGCTATGTGATTAGTTGATTAAATATTTGCTTTAATATGGAAGTGTACAGATGTATGTATTAAAGTTGCCACTGAGTGTAGATCTCCAGGCGTTGCACATGTGACTTATTCATCTTCTTGCCAGTTTTAAATACCATTACTATAATAACTGTTTGACTCAGTAACATTTTTGATTACTGGTACAACTCAAATGCTGGATTAATCTACTGACATGACTTCTTTCACTAGTGGTCTCCGCCCTCTTTTGATGGACTGAAAACTTGCTAACAAGGATGAAGTAATTAATAACCTTAAATTACTTATGCACGTCTTCCAACGTCTCTAGTACTGGTTGGCGAAACGTCTTCACATTTTTATTCATCTGATGTACAGACAGCAGTACACCACAATCTGCAGAAAAGGGCCAGAATACCCGCAAGGCCACCCACACCCTGTAGATCCAAGTGTAACCTGTTGCTTGCCTGTGAAGACTGCGGGGCACACCACCTTACATGAACCATAACTTACAAATAATCAAAATAATCACTTGCGGAATGCCAAAGTTCCCATACCTCCAGCATAGATGGCGAATACACCATAGAAGTCTGCTAGATAAAGGGTGCGGAGGTCCTTATTGACCTGGTTGATGAAGGGTTTGATACACTCGCTGAAGTTGGACACACTCTTCTGCAGCAGGTACTCCAATATCCCAAATTCCCTTAGACCACGGATACTGAGTGGGAGAAACATAATTAACAGTAGTATACAACAGTAGTCGTAGTCAAAATCTGTAGATGTCAAAAGGTTGAGGAAAAAAAATAAAGAAATACACCTTTAGGAAGATGCTAGAGGAAACTAAAAAAAAAGAGGAAAACAATAAAAAAAATGCAAGTGTAAACAGAAAGAGAAGGGATAAATACACGAGGAAGAGACAACGAAAGCTAAAGAGAAGACCGAAGTGAGCCATAATACGTTGATGGATTCTGATGTGGCCACGCCAGACATGGCATCGTTACATATGTTACTGGACAGTTTAGTACATGATGAGGTTGAGGAGATGCAGGAGTGTGAAACTCTACCTAGCCTTTCCCCTTCATAGGTCAAGACTGATTTGGTGCTTCTCCCTTCCGCAAGCGTGCATGGTGGCAGACGTGCATTGTGACGTTACTGACGTGGAGGGAATGTCTGTCAATGTTGCATCAAAAAAAATGTACAGCGGAAGTTTCAGAGGTGGATGATATTATAACACCAGCACAACGTCCAGGGAAGAAAGTGTGGAGTGTGGTGGATTTGACACATTGTGGAGTATCTCATGGATTAGGGTTGTCCCCTTCTGGGACAACTGGGGGTGGGAAAGACCAGGGGGGGAAGCGATCCACAAGGGAAAAACAGAACAAATTGTTAAAAGGGTAACCCCCGGTCCCGATTTCAAGTGCTTAACAATAACGTGAATGAGTTGAGAAACCCGCGTAAGTGTAGTTTTCTTGAGTGTATGTTGCGTGAGTTATATGTTGATGTGGCTATGCTAGAAGAACATAATTTTCCCCATGAAGATGAACTAAGAATTGATGGGTATCGCATGTACTTGGCTGGCACACATTGCTTAAAAGGTGGTGCAGCGGTCATAGTCTGCGAAACTAGCCCGGTCTTTCTTCTCTCCTAAACCCTCTACTCCTGAGAACTCTCCAGTCCTCTGCCTTCCCTACATCTCTGGTCTCTCTAATCTCAGCAACTCTCTCCGTTCCTTAGACATCAAACTTACCTTTCGTCAGACTAACACTCTTCGCACTAATCTAGTTCATACCTCCCCTCCCTCCACAGATTTTCCTGGTGTCTACTCTATTTCTTGCTCCTCCTGTCCCCTTCAGTACTTCGGAGAAACTGGCCGATCTCTTTCTGACAGACTCAAGGAGCACAAAAATAGTGTTAGGCTTGCCGACACTAATAATGCTCTTTTCTGTCATGTCAGAGATCACAGTCCTCTTATTAATTGGTCTTCTGCTAAAACTGTCTACCCTACGTCCAACTTTCATAGTCACCGCCTGGTTGAATCCTCCCTTATACACAACTTTCCCTGTATGAATCTTAGCCCTGGCTTTGTCTCTGTTGATGCTTTCCTCTCTCATTACATTGTTAAATGCTCTAAACATCAGAACACCCGTGACTTAACCTGATTCCTCCCCCTTTCATCTCTTCCCCCTTCTCCTTTTTTCTCCTATGGGTTTTCCTTTCTTTCTTTTCTTTTGCCTTGTATTTGTCCTTCATTTTATTCGCCTTTCCTCCCTCTGTGTTCTCGTCCCACCCTTGCTGGCCGCTAGCCTCATTGCAGTGCTCCTTTCCTAGAATATGACTGTCTCCACTACTACTATTACTACTACTACCACTTCCACTACTTACTTACTTACTTACTTCTTGAAAGCCTGTAAGATAGCTTTCTTAAGTAGAGGATAATCAGTGATTACGTCAGTTGGTAAGGTGGAATATACGTTTAAAGCTGTACCTGATAGAAGTAATCCAAGCCTTGTAGTCCAAGAATCTGAGTTATCCAAACCATTTTCCTCTGAGAAATTTCCAGTAAAATGTTATAACTGTAACGAATTGGGACACAGACGTCCAGACTGTCCCAAGAAAAAAGGTGAGAATATTGGAACATGTTTCACCGAAGCTAATATTAACGCACCTTTTAGTGAAGGTACTGTTAATGGCATGAATGTTTCCACCATTCTTAGAGATACTGGGTGTTCCTGTATTGTTATTTCAAGTAAACTCTTTCCTAACTTAGATTCAACTCGGTATAAAAGTACTAAATTAACTGACTACTTAGGAAGAAGTGATGTGTTTCCTACTCTCAGATGTTTTATTAACTGCAAATGGTTTACTGGTTGGGTAGAGGCAGTGGTGGCCCCAATAACTTCATCATTCGCTGCCCGGTCACTGTGGTGAGCGGGTGTGCTGGCTGGTTTCCCCTGGTGGCCAGTGTTGACAACTTTATTTTCTCCAATATGGCGGAGACGTATAGAAGGAGAGTGCATACTGTGTGCATAGAGGTGCTTGTTGGCGCTATTTATCCGTCAAATGCTGAAGTTCTCTTGCCAGCCATTCTCAGAGACACTTATGGAATTCCCACAGCAGACATTTATGGGATTTCATTAAATGGAGCTACACGAGTGTTTGTGAAGTTCTTGACAAGTGGTGCCTACGAGAGGGTTGTTGATGTCTACCAGGAGAAGCGCATGGTCGTTTCAGAGAGTTTGGAGGTGAGATTAAGGGATGTATCAGCAACTTTTACGTGGATACGTATACGGAACATCCCTTTTGAAGCGGATGCCGTGGATGTGAGAGATGTTTTTAAGGCATATGGAGTGATCCATGCGGCAAATGTTGGCAGGTGGGCGCAGGGTACCTACGCTGGAATGCCGGAGGGATCTTACAGTTTAAAGATGTCTTTGAGGAGGCCAATCCCCTCGTACGTCCTGATGCCAGAATTTAGGACGCAAGTTTACGTGACGTACGTGGGGCAAGTACGGACGTGTTGGCTCTGTGGTCAGCCAGGGCATATAGCAGCAGCGTGTGAGAGACGTGGACCACGACCCCAGCAACAACGTGGGGGCAGGAGCATGGTGCGGAGGGCCCTTCAGGTGTGGTCCAGGAGGTGCATGGGTCATCTTCAGGGTACATGGACGGTGGAGATAGACGGTGGAGTGACGTGGTAGAAGAAGCGGAGGTGGTGGTGGTCTCCTTGCCACCTGTGACGCAACCAGTGATGGTGGAAGACAGCAAGGTTGCTGTCATGCAGGAGGAGGTGGACGATTTGGTGGAGTTGACGGGGCCTATGATGGAGGACCTGAGGATGATGCTTGACAGTCCGCCTTCTGTGGGAGAGGAGTCCGTGGTGAAGGACTAGCCGGAGGTAACAGCAAGCTCGGGTGAAGTGCTGAGTGAGGATGTGAGTAAGGGTGCTTGTGGTGGCAGTGAGGAATCAGTAAGAGTGTGTGTGGTTGAGGCTGTGGTTCATAGGGAGGAAAATGATGTGAATGAGGTGTCTGAAGAGGTCATGGAGGTGGCGGGGAATCCGCAAGAGATCAAGTGGCTCGGTAGAGGATGACGTGTTGACGCCGGGTCAGAGGACAGGTAAGAAAGTGTTCGCGGATGTGGTCAGGGGAGGGAAGGGGGGGTCAAGGGTAAGGTCTTGGATAAGGAGGGAGTAGGTCTCAGTGGGGGTGGGTCAGTGGTCAAAGCAGGAGTGTCGAGAACGATGAAGCATCGAGGGAAACCACCATTGAAGCCTTCAAGTGTATCAGTATGAATGTGAACGGCCTTAGGGCAGAGGTCAAGAGGATGTGGGTTGAACGGACATTGCGGAGAGAGGGCATTGACGTGTGTTTTCTCCAAGAACATAATTTTAGGTGTAATGGGGATCTGAAGTTGCGGGGTTTTACTTTGTACACTGGTAGTTCTGAAAATTTCAAGGGTGGGGTGTTGGTAGGTATTAGGAGTCCAGCCCTTTTCATCTGAGGTCATGGGAGGAGGTAGGGGCGGGAGGATTGTTAGGGTTGATGGTGAATGGGGTGATATCCCGGTTAGCTTCATTGGCGTGTATATGCCCGCGGTTAATGTACGTAGTTTAAAGGGTGAGTTTGTGGGGGATTACTTAGTATATGCATTACGGGACTCCTGAAGTAACTGTGTTAGCAGGTGACTGGAACTGCATAATTAGGAAGCGTGATGTGGAACCGAGGGTGCAGGATGTATACTAGCGGAGTTGCGAGACTTACTGGGAGCGGTGGGGGTTCGAGATGTGGTAGATGGTAGGGATGTCATGGTGGAACATACGTTCATAAGGAGAGGATATGCAGCACGTTTAGATCAGGTGTATGTGTCCTCGCGTATAAATGTGGAAGAGGTGCGTAACATAGACGTAGGGTTTTCAGATCATAGAGGTGTGGTGGCAGTATTAGGGTGGGTGGGTGCTGTTAAATTTTATTCGGATCTGTGGAGGATGAATGTAAGTTTGTTAAAAAGGAGGGGATCGTGAGGGTTTTGCGGTTTGGTGGGAGGGTTTATGGGGTGGAGGCAGGGAGATTAAGGACGTGGTGAAGTGGTGGAATACAACAGCGAAGGAGGCAGTGAGAGGTTATTATAGGCATGAAGGTGTGGAGGAGGCGGGATATAGGTATGGGTTACAGCGATATTTGGAGGGCATTTAAGGGACTGTTACGGAGGGGAGGGGGTGCCATCAGCAGGAAATAGCGTACCTTAAGGGAGATTACGGATATTCAGAATGATGTTTTTAGGGCGATAAGGGTACGTAGTCAATTAGAAGAGGTGTTATGGGGATAGGCCCTCAGGCACGGTATTACGGAGGTTTCGGAAACGTAGAACGGGCATGACGCTGGCGGCGTTGATGGTGGAGGAGGAGATGGGTGGGTATCATCAGGGTCAGGTGTTACGCACGACAGAGGGGATGTGTGCTTATGCAAGGTTATGGTTTCAGCATAAATTTGAGGGTAGGGAGAGGGATGAGGTTAGTAGGAGGATTGTTTTGGAGGGAATTCAGGGGAGACTGGGAGAGGAGGATAGGAAGGGGTTAGGTGGGAGGATTACAGTTGACGAGGTATGGCAGGCGGTGCAGGGATTGAGGATGGGGAAGGTGCCTGGGGTGGATGGGTTGCCTGGGGACTTCTATGTAGCTCATTGGGACATATTGAAGGATGTTTTAGTGAAGGTGTTTAATCAGATGAAGGATAGGGGTAAAATGGAGGAAGTACAGAGAACTGGGGTAGTGGTGTTGGTGCCGAAGGGTAGGGATAGTGATAGGTTGCAGGGGTATAGGGCTATAACATTGTTGTGCTCAGACTATAAGATCTATGCAAAGATACTGGCAAATCACATGAAAAGGGTGTTGGAAAAGGTATTGGAGGTTGGCCAGTATGGGATACCTGGACGTAGCATTAGGACGGGGCATAGGAGAATTAGGAATTTCGTGGAACATAAGGAAGAGGGCGGAGTCCTAGGATTAGACTGGGCAACCGCATATGATAGTGTGGATAGGGAAATGTTGGTTGAGGTTTTATCGAAGCAGGGGTTTGGGGAGGAAGTTGTGGGGTGGGTTAGATCCTTATATGATGGGGCTTTAGCAAGGGTACAAGTTAATGGGAAGTTAGGGGTTCAGGTGAGTTTAGAGAGGGGTTTGCGGCAGGGATGCCCCTGTCGCAGATTCTTTCAGGTGTCTGCAGGACCCCTTTTATAGATTAGTTAGAGAGGGGTATGGGACGGGGACAGGTGTGAAGGTTGTGAGACGGGAATAGTAGGATATGTAGATGACACGACCATATTGATAGGGAGTGGTGAGGGTTAGATAATGTTAATAGGATTATTGAGGTTTTGGTGGGGCTACTGGTATGTGCATCAACAGGGCGAAATCGAAGTTTGGAGGTAGGTTCGTGGGTGGGAGGGCCGTTGGGGAGGAGGGGGTGGCTGTGTGTTAATAGTATTAAAATTTGCGGTGTTATTTTCAGTCATTGTAGTGATTTGGCGAGGGGATTAAATTCGGAGGAAGTGGTGAGTAAAGCGCTTGGACGGTTAGGGGGTTTTAGTCCGTGTGAGGTCACGTTGTTGCAGCGTGCCTTGGTGGTTAATGTTTTAATTTATAGTAAACTTTGGTTTGTGGCGGCTGTATATCCTCTCCGGGAGTGTGATATAGGGCGTTTGTTGGCGAGGGTTTATAGATATATTTGGAGTTATGGGAGGCACTGGTTGGCTCGTGAGGTTGTGACGGCTGGAGTGGGGGTGGGGGGTTTGGGGTTGATTGCGTTGAGGAGTAGGCTTCAAAGTTTATTTGTTAAGCAGGAATTTTTGGTGGGAGGGGAGATTGGAGGCAGGAGGGTCGGTAAGGACATGAGAGAGGTACTTAGGTGGTGGAAGGGTAGGGATCTGTTGCGGTGTGAGGATCTATTGAGGTTTCTTTTAGTAGTTAGGGAGCCTGGGAGAGTGAAGGTGAGTAGGTTGGATAGAGTGGGGAAGGGGGGAGGTTAGTGCAGGGGGAAGGTATTTATCCAATGTATAATTGGAAGTTGGTGTGGTACTGGTTGAAGAGGCTGAGGGTACCGCCAAGGGTTCGAGAAACAGGGTATAGGTTTTTATTGGGAATTTTGGCATCTCGGGCACAATTGTGCCAGATGGGAATAATAAGGAGGGTTCTGTCTGAAATGTGGTGGTCTCGAGACCGCGTATCATGTAGTTTATTTTTGCGAGGAGCTGGGTGGGGTTAGGGAATGGTTTAGTGGAGTATTGAAAAGGGTAGGGCGGGGGTTTGTCGACCCTAAGAGCTTTAAGTATAGATGTGGGGTTTGTCCTGAGGATGTACGACGGGCGGTAGCATATTTGGTAGTAGAATTCATACATATTTCGTGGAGTATGAGAGAGGCCCCAGGTGACGTCCGCATTAGAGCTTCAGCGGCAGGGTTTTACAGGACTCGGTGTCGTAATCAAGTGGTTTACGAAGGAGATGGTGTAAGGCTTTTCCTCTGGGATATCGGAATCTTACTGTCGCGATTTTATTAGGAAAGGAGGGTGCGGTAGTAGAGTGAGAGGGCTGGTCAGGGTAGCTTGGGGGTAACAGAGAGTGTGTGTGGCTGTATCTAAGGTTTTACGGGGTGTCAGGGATAGGCGGGTGGTTTGGTTTTGATGCTTCATAGTTCAGGCAGTTTCTCTGGTTTTGGCGTTTTTTAAAAAAAAAAGTCTGTGGGTGGGGGACTTGGTAGAAGATGGGGAGGGTCGGGGGTGTCAGGGTATATCACCTGTTCCTTACCGTGGGCGTCAACACGGTTTTGTGGCGCCTCCTGTGTGTGGAGCCAGGGTTTTTTATGAGTAATGGTAAGACAGGTTCCCATGACCTAGAATGTATGTTGGGCGTGTGTGTGAGTGTGGTTTTGTTTTGTTTGTCATGTTACACTTTTCACTTGCAAGGCCAGCATTGCCTAGGAGTCTATGTTGTATGACTTGTTGGGGCCATGGTTCACATGGTATAGGCTGACCTTGTAGCACCTGGTTAGCAGGTGTGTTTAAGTTGTCATATATGTTAGATGTCGTGGAAGTGTTATAATGAAATGTACCTTAGGAAGAAGGTTGTCTTAATATTGGTGTGTTGGTGGCCACTCTATTTGACAACCATTCGCTGCCCAGCCTTTGCGGAGTGCGGGTGTGCTTGTTTCTGGTCCCTAGCGGTGGAGTTGAGAACTGGTAGTTTTCATCAACATGGTGGAGCGCTACAGACGACGTGTCAATACTGTCTGTATTGAAGTGTTGCAGGGCGCGATTTACCCAAGCAACGCAGATGTTCTCCTCCCAGCTATTTTGAGGGATTCTTTAGGGATATCCATTGAAGAATTATTTGTGATATCTCTCAACGGTTCGTCGAGGATTTTTGTCAAGTTTGCAGTGGCCAGCGCATATGAGCGAGTGGTTGACACGTATCAGAAGAAGAGGATTGTCGTCAACACGGGATTAGAGGTACGGCTTCGAGATGTGTCATGTTACTACACTTATATACGAGTCCGAAACGTGCCGTTCGAAGCGTTGGAGTTTGATGTGCGAAACGTCTTCAGTCAATTTGGTGACGTCCATGCAGCCACGGTGGGCCGGTGGGCACAGGGGACTTATGCCGGGCTGCAAGAAGGTTCATTTTCTTTGAAAATGATGCTCAAACGTCAGATACCTTCATACGTCATGATGGAGGAGTTCCGGCAGCAGGTCTATGTGACTTACGCAGGCCAAGTTCGAACGTGTCGCCTGTGTGGATTACCTGGACATGTGGCGGCGGCATGTGATCGTCGGATGGGCCAACAGAGACATGGAGCTGCTGATGGTATGAGGAAGGATGAAGTGGTGGTCGTGGATGCTATGGATGAGTCGCCACGGGATAATATGAGCGTGGTGCCAAGTGGACAATGGAGTGACATTGTTGATAAGGAGGATGAGCGTGTACTAACGTTGTCACAGGTGACCCAGGATGGCGAGACAGCGGAGACGGAGGAAGTGGCTCTGCCGGAAGGTGTGAACTTGGTTTTGTCTGAGCCGCTTTTGGAGGATTTTCCACTGTTGTTGGACAGTCCTGTGTGTGAGGGCACACAGCATGGTGTGGAGGACTTAGGATCAGAGGTGAGGAGGGACGAGAGTGAGACGAGTGTGATGGGCGTCTCAGAGAGTGGGCCTGGCCTTCAGGTCCAGGAGGTTGGTGTAGAAGTGCACAGGGGAGAGGATTGTGAGACTATGGAGGCTACAGGGACTCCAGGAAAAGGCCTAGTGGTCTAGTTGAGGACGATGTCCTAACACCTGGGCAACAGGTGAGCAAGAAGGCCTGGGTGGAGGTGGCAAAGGGGACGGGGAGTGTCAAGGGTAGAGAGGGAGGGAGGGACAGGAAAGCAGACAGGCAAGTACTGGGAGTGTCAGTAGAGGAAGAGAGCATTAGTAAGGAAAGTCGGTAGTGACGAGGAAGTTGAAAAGTAGAGGAAAGCCCACTGCGTTCTTTTCAGGTGTTTAACGATGAATGTAAATGGCCTCCGAGCGGAGGTCAAACGTAAATGGGTAGAGGTGACATTAAGACGTTTAAATGTGGATGTGTGTATATTGCAAGAGCATAATTATAGGATGGGGAGAGTTTGACGTTAAGTGGATTTACAGTTTATGCGGGTAGTGCGGGTAGTTTCAAGGAGGGGTGGCTATAGGTATACGTGTGACCAGTCCCTTTCGGTTGTTGGCTTGGGAAGAGGGGGGTGGGAGGGTGGTAAGGGTTGAGGGTTTATGGGGGAATGTCAGAGTGTGTATAGTGGAGTTTATATGCCGGCTATAAGTTGTAGAAAAACTAAGGAAGAATTTGTGAGAGAGGATTGATATATTTCTTACGTGGGTTGCCAGTTGTGACTATTGTCGAGGGGATTGGAATTGTGTGATTAGGAAGAGGATGTGGAACCGAGAGGGCGGGTGTGAGTTGGGGTTTTGCGTGATGTTTTGGGTGCGGCAGGAGTCAGAGATGTGGTAGGGGGCGGTGGGTGGCATATAGAACATACGTTCATACGTAGGGGCTATGCTGCAAGACTCGATCGTGTGTATGTGTCGAGGATGTTATAGTGGAAGGCGTGGATTGCGTTGATGTTGGGTTTTCCGATCACAGGGGTGTGTTGGCAGTGTTGGGATGGGAGGGAGCTGTTAGAACGTATGCTAGTTATTGGAAGCTTAACGTGGGCTTATTGCAGGGGGAACAGTGTAGGAGGAGTTTTGAGGAGTGGTGGGAGGGATGTGGAATGATGGGAAGGACCGGGAAGATGTGGTGGGTTGGTGGAATGGAGTGGCGAAAGTGGGTATTCAGGATTTTTATAAACGTGAAGGTAGAGAGCAGGCGCGAATGCGTTATGGCCTGCAGAGGTATTTGGAGGGGCAGTTGCGGATTGTTATGTGGGGGCGGGTTACTCGCTGGAGGACATAGAGGTTTTGAGGGGCCAGTTGAAGGATATACAGAATGAGAGATTCCAGGCTATCAGAGTGAGGGCAGGTATTGAGGATGTGCTACGGGAGGACAAACCGTCTTTGACTGTCTTGCGTGTTTTTCGAAAGAGGAGGCAGGGTATGACGATGACGTCATTGAAGGTACACGAGGAGTTGGGTGGGTATATGGAGGGACAGGTACTGAGGTCGACAGAGGGTATGAGCGGTTTGTGGATGTTTGGTTTCGGCGGTATCTAGACCGTAGGTTGGAGGAGGTGGAGGCGAAAGAGAAGTTTTGGAGGGTATACAGGTAGGGATTAGTGAGGAGGAGAGAAAGGGATGGAGGGTAGTATAACTGAGGAGGAAGTGTGGTTTGCAGTGAAGGGGATGCAGATGGGTAAAGCGCCGGAGTCGATGGATTACCTAGGATTTTTATGTTCAACATTGGGAGTGTTGAAGGAATGTTTGACGAAAGTTTTCAATCATTTGAAGGAAGTACGGTATATGGGGAGGATCAGCGCACTGGAGTTGTGGTTTTAGTGCCTAAGGGAAAGTGGTGGAAACGATTAGGGATTACAGAGCTATAACACTTTTATGTGCAGATTACAAAATCTTTGCACGGATTTTGGGTAATAGGGTTAAAAAGGTTTTGGATTCTATCATAGAACGTGGTCAGTATGGGATACCGGGAGGTGTATGGGGAATGGGCATGGTAGGATTAGGTCATTCATCGAGGGTCGAGAGGGGGTGGGGTTTAGGGCTTGATTGGGAAACGGCTTATGACAGTGTGGATAGGAATATGTTATTTGACATTCTTCGTAAGCAGGGTTTTGGGAATGAAGTAGTGGGTTGGGTGCAAACGTTGTATGAGGGGCTTTGGTGCGGGTTCAATTGAATGGAAGGGTGGGAAACGTGGTGTACATGAAGCGGGGTTTGCGACAGGGTGCCCTTTGTCGCAAATTCTGTTTGCATGCTTACAGGATCCTTTTATAGGTTAGTATCGAAGGGGGTAGGGGAGGAGGGTCAGGTACCTGGTTGTGCATCTGGAATAGTGGGTTATGTTGATGACACAACAATTCTCGTAGGTGGGTGGGAGGGGTTAGATGCTATAGGGAGGATTATAAGTGTTTTGGGCAGCTACAGGGATGCGGATTAACAGGGTGAAATCTAAATTGTTAGAGGTGGGGACGTGGGTGGGCGGGGACTTGGGGAATAGGTATGGTTGGCATGTTGTTGAGTGCTTGAAAATTTGTGGATAATTTATTGTAATGATGCAGTAGGGCGAGGGTTGAAAATTCTTCTAAGGTAGTACGGCGACAATCGCGAATGAGTGGATGGAGACCAGGAGATGTGACGTTAATGCAGAGGGTTATGGTAGTGAATGTTTTACTGTATAGTAAATTGTGGCATGTGGCAGGTATACCCACTCGTGGGGAAGATGTTGAATTATTACAGCGGAGAGTGTTGAGGTATATATGGGGTTTTGGTAGACATTGGCTTAATAAGGAGGTTGTCATGACGCTGGTTAGTAAGGGAGGTTTGGGGTTGATACCCTTACATAGGAGGCTTATAGGAATATATGTAAAGCAGAGATATGTGGAGGAGGGAGGGGTGGGGGGTAAGCGGGTGGGAGTGGTCATGCGTGAGGTACGGAGGTGGTGGAGTGGACGTGACCTGAGTTTATGTGAGGCAATGTTGAGAGTTTTGACTCGCTGCCCAGCCTTGGCCGTGGCAGGTGGTCTGGTCTGCCCTCTTGTGGAGCAGTGGTAACTACTTGTTTTCAAAGCAGGATGGCGGAGCAGTATCGACGGCGCATTAACACTGTCTGTGTGGAGCTTGTTCGTGGGGCTATTTATCCAAATAACGCAACTCTCCTGTTACCAGCTATCATTAGAGACACGTATGGCATCGACAAGGGCGATATTTACGGCATAGCCCTCAACGGCAGTGTGAGAATCTTCGTGAAGCTAATGACAACACAGGTGTATGAGAGCTTGTTGACATGTTTGAGGATAGACGTCTACAGGTCAACGAGTCGGTGGAAGTTAAATTGAAAGACGTATCACGACAAAATACTTGGATTCGTATACATAACCTACCGTTTGAGGCCGACGAACATGATGTGAGAGAGGCCTTTAAGGTTTATGGAATCATTCATTATGCAGTCATGGGTAGATGGTCCGCGGTTTCTACGAAGGAACACCGGAGGGATCTTCAATTTGACAATGACGCTGAGGAGGGCCATACCTTCCTACGTGAGTGTTGCCTGACTTTAGAACGCAGGTTTCGTCACTTATGTGGGTCAACGTAGAACTTGTCGTATATGTAGCTCATATGATCACATTGCAGCTGAGTGTGCTAGCGACAGGGGAGGAGACAGGATGACAGGCATACTGTTGGGGCTGTG
Source organism: Cherax destructor (assembly GCA_009830355.1). Taxonomy (NCBI): domain Eukaryota; kingdom Metazoa; phylum Arthropoda; class Malacostraca; order Decapoda; family Parastacidae; genus Cherax; species Cherax destructor. The sequence goes on along the minus strand of WNWK01019108.1, from coordinate 3,068 downwards.
GATGAAGGCACACAGAGACAGATGGACGGTGTGGGCATGAGAGGAACTGCAAAGTGGAGTGATATTGTGCAGGCATCGGTGGATGTGTCAGACACTACCGGATGACGTCAAAGGACAGTGGAGCGAAAAGTGGAGAATGCGGATGTAGAGCTGGATTTAGGTATTGTGGAAGAATCCCAGAGATGCTGTGTGGGCTGTTGGACGGCTCGCAACGTCAGGTGCAGGTGGGCTCGAATAAGACGGTGGAGGAAATACTGTGTGTGGTGGACGGACTGGGGGACAACTGTCCTGAGATTACCAATCTGAGTGTGCAAAAGGTGCCAGTAATGGTACATAATGAAGATAGGGACCTGATATGGAGGTTAGTTTTGGATCTAGGAAGAGAAGCCATGATTATGGAGGAGGACGATGTTCTCACACCAGCTCAGAGGAATTGTAAAAAGGCTTTGGTGGACGTTAAGCAAAGGTCACCTAACAGTGTGAGCGGAACCAGTGGGGTACGGGAGTGCTGGATATTGATACGGATCCTATAACTGAACAGAGTGATTTACAATCTGTGGAGGAGATATGTCAGGTCTAAGGTAAACCCTCTATTTTATATTCAGGTGCATCGGCTATGACCCGATACGTCAGGACACATATATATGATGATATATTAACTCTTTGATATATTTTGACGAGGTTGGATGTGTTAATAAGCATGATTATTTCTATATTGTCCATGTCATATATTTTGTATGTGTATAGCTTCAGTGTTGTGAGCTTCTTGTATAACAGACACTTTCTAGTGTGTTATAGTTTTGTAAATAATTGTTAATTTTGTAGCATTTTGACTAGGTGACTTTATATTTTCATACGTAGTGTCAAGGGTAATTTGCTTTTGGTGTGATTTGGTGCTAACCGGCACTAGGTGTGTGAATTATATAAGTTTTTATTTTATAGAGAGAATATACAGGGATAAGGTACGTTATAGGGTGTAGGTTGGTATAAGTTATGTGTTAAGGTGTCAATTAGTCCTGTATGAGGGACCAGTTGTTCCATGTCCTGTCCTTAAAGGGGAGGTCGCTATGGGCGGGAATGGCTTGTTTCACCTTCATCTAATATATGTTGTACATTATGTACTTTGTGTCATGTGGAATTTTGCTCTAGGGTTTCTGTTCATAATGAAAGACCTAGCTGCTCCTGTCTGTGAACTATATGTTGTTAGTGGGATATGTAAGGTGATGTTCTTTTGTGTGGTGTATTTGGTTTCTGATGTATTCATGTATGGTTTTCAATAAAATATAAAAAAAAAATGTTGAGAGTTTTACTAGTTGTCAGAGAGCCAAGGGGTTTTCGGGTGGGGTTTTGGACAAGCTTGGGGAGGCGGGGGTATAGTGCAAGGGGTAGCAGAGTACCCAAAGTATAATTGGCGGCGACTTGGGTAGGTTTCGGAAGTTGAGGCTGAGGGCGAGGGTTAGGGGGACGTTTTCGATTCCTACATGGAATCTTGGCTTCTAAAGCGCAATTGTTTTAATGGGTTTAGCGAGTGAGGGTACGTGTTTGAGATGTGGGCTTTTGGATACGTCACCATGCGGTGTATTTTTGTGAAGATTTAGTGGATACGGGAATGGTTTGGACGAGTCATGAGGGTGTAGGTGGGTGTGGGCTTTCGATGTTAGGGCTTTAAGCCTGGATATTGGTGGGTTTGAGGAAAATGTACGTAGAAGTTTAATGTACCTGGTGGTTGATTTCATATATGTGTCGTGGGTATGCGCGAGGTAGTGGGTGGGAGGCGGGTTCGTGCCTTGGCGGCACATTTTTACAGGACGAAATGTAGGAATCAGGTTTGTATGGGAGAACTTGGGTTGAAGCTTTCTCAGAGGGTTATAGAACGATGACGGTGGTGTCCCTTTTAAGGTTTTGGGGATGACGTAGGAACCATTCGAGGGGGACTGGTCGAGTGGGGGGAGGGGAGGTATATCCGGAAGGGTTGACTAGGGTATAGTATGGTTGATTGATGTGTGGTTGGTTAGGTAGGGTATACAGGGTTGAAGCTAGGATGGGTTGGGACGGGGTGGTATCGTGGGTGTCCGATTTTGACGTTTCAGGGATGGTGTTGTAGGTAAATGTTCAGGTGTGTGTTGACTCAGACTTGGAGTGATGTTGGTTGGGGGTCATAGGAGTCATGGACGCATGGGGTTTCCTCTAGGATGTAGTAGTGTAATCTAAAGTTAAAGTAGTAGGGTTTGTCGGTGGTGATGTGCTGGCGTTTTGCATTTATGTGGCAGGTTTGAGGTTAGGAGGTATTAGGTGTTAGACAACCGACAGTGTGCAGGTGTGCTTGGGTGAAGTTGTCCCAGGTATCTGTGGCAATTCATGTAGGATAAGTTGATGTTTTGCTATGTTTGTCTTAAGTTTAATTTTTAGTATTGTATTCTGTATGTGTTCCCCAACTTTTTTTTGGAATTATACGGGCAGCTTCGCATATTTTTGGGTTTTTTAGTGTTTGTATATTATGCAACACAAAATTGTTTTTGTGGTCTTATTATCCGGGTGGGAAGTGACGTTGTGTTGTAGACAGTGTTGTCTACGGAGTGATGGCTTGATGTTAGTATTTCTTATTTAAGATGATGTTGTGGTGTGACCCTTGTTTCGGGGGTCAGTTGTTTTGTGTGTTTTTGTGTAACACCTGTTTTATAAACAGAAAGTTTAAGGTTTTATTTTATTTCATGCCTATGTCTGCTTTTTGTGTAGGGAAAAGTAAAAATGTAACCAGCGGGTTTAAAATTTTTTGGTTTTTTGAGACAATGTATGTACAGTTTCATTGACAGTGTGTTATGTTATTGTATGAAAAACTTAGCTAGGTTGGGTAGTAGGATGGACATTTTTTTTTTGTCTTTTTTTTGGTTCTTATTATAGGATATATAGACTGATGTGTTTATTCCTGTTCTGTTTCTTGTTTTTGTTTATATGAGCCTGATAATTTTGGCATTTATTGGATTGTTATGTATTATGTGTTTCTAATAAAAAAAATAAAAAAAAAAAAATTTACAACGACCATTTCTAGGCTTTTCTGTAATCTCTTT
>WNWK01019107.1:0-38509 GCA_009830355.1 Cherax destructor | reverse complement strand
GTCATCTTACTCCATACCCTACTAATCGTCCATCTCCCTCTTAGCCCACTCTCCCTGCATCCTACAAACCAACCTGCAGCTATAATAGCCCCTGTGGTTTAGCGCTTCTATTTGATTATAATCTACGCATGACTACTTTATAGCCCGCTTGGGTTATGGTTATAATATACTACTACATGACTGATATATAGTATAGGTGCCCTTGTGTTCGGATTGCCATTGACAGTTATGTCCATGTATAGCAATACTAGAGTTCAAGTGTGACTAATGACCATTAGCGTATCAGTGCCCAAGATTAGCCCAGTTCATATTAGCTCAGATTCTACAGTCTGAGAGCATGGAAGTGTCCCACGTCTCTTCACTGTATTCATACATTCCTACAACAAACAGCAGAACTAGGAGTAATTATTACTGTCCATCATTCAGGAGAATCCATCATCTATGCCAGGTAGAGCATGACAGAACAACTCCTTTGGTGGCTAGAGTTTTACCTTGGACCACCTTGAAGCTTAGTGCCACTTACTTAACACCTCTACCTCTATTGCTCTGCAGCTGCAGGGCCAATACTCAAAAGACAAGATGAAATGAATATCCTCAATGTCGAGGTTGGGAGACTACACTCTCCGTCTTCGCATCGGCCACACTCGTCTTACTCACGGGTATCTCATGGAGAGGCTCCCTGCCCTCTCTGTGAGCATTGTCAGGTTCCAGTGTCTGTTCGACATATCCTGTTGGACTGCCCACTCTATCAACGAGCACGCAGAATTTACCTCCAACGACGTCTTCGCTCTGCGGCCCTTTCTTTACCTTCCCTTCTTGCAGATGGACCCTCCTTTAATCCCGACTCTCTCATTGACTTTTGACAGAAACTGACTTACTACACAAACTCTGAAGATTATACCTCTAGCACCTCCCTCAGTCCCTTCTACCTCGATCTCTTGCTACCCTCCACCCTGCACTATCCACCGTCATCTTGCACTCCATACCCTACTAATCGTCCATCTCCCTCTTACAACCCACTCTCCCTGCATCCTACAATAACCTGCAACGCTGTATAACCCCTGTGGTTTAGCGCTTCTATTTGATTATAATAATAATCTACTGCATGACTACTTTATAACCCTTGAGTTTATGATTATAATATACTACTACATGACTGATATATAGTATGGGTGCCTTGTTTTGGGATTGCCATTGACAGTTATGTCCATGTATAGCAATACTAGAGTTCAAGTGTGACTAATGACCATTAGCGTATCAGTGCCCAAGATTAGCCCAGTTCATATTGGCTCAGATTCTACAGTCTGAGAGCATGGAAGTGTCCCCGTCTCTTCACTGTATTCATACATTCCTACAACAAACAGCAGAACTAGGAGTAATTATTACTGTCCATCATTCAGGGAGAATCCATCATCTATACCCAGGTAGAGCATGACAGAACAACTCCTTTGAGTGGCTAGAGTTTTACCTTGGACCACCTTGAAGCTTAGTGCCACTTACTTAACACCTCTACCTCTATTGCTCTGCAGCTGCAGAGCAATACTCAAAAGACAAGATATAAATGAATATCCTCAAAAGACTCAGGAGCTGGAACTCAACCCAGCCAAACTTAAAATATTTATCATGAAATCATAACACAATTTTCAATCATATGATTTTGTGAGTCATAATGGCTAGGATGAGACTTAAACTAGAGCATGCCACAGCCATGCTAGTATGGGATTCGTCTAAAACTGCATTCATGGCACAATGGGGACCTGCAGCCCTCTATGGTGTATAGAAATATACCTAATTGGATGAATCTTATTAGACCTGTATGGTCCGGTGGGTAACACACTGGCCTGCAAGTTTTATAAGACTGGCTTGCTATGGATTCGAGCCCCATCCTTCTATGGCCTGACCCTTGTGGGTTTAATGCTTAGTTATGATTTTAATAATTATGTGACCTAAAAATGTGAATATCCAGATGAAACTATTGCCCACAAGAAGTGTCTTGATGCCAGTGAGGGGGCTCTTGATCCAAGGCATGGACTTTACCTCCCTTTCTTTGGCTCGAACTTAAATACATACCTTCCACTGACCAGGCGCTATATAACCCATACAGATTTAATGTTACCCAGTGAATAAACTGAAAAATAAACAATTAGATGAAACTAGGTTGGCTAGGACCATAGAGTTGTCTTTACTAACGTGGCAGCAGTGAAAACAATAGCATTTTCAGGAAGAGGTTTCTTAAGTCTCCCTGTTATATCAAACAAACCAATAACTATGCAATTCGAAAGTCATTGTTCTATAGCAAGAAATGTGTTAGAGAATAGCACTATAAAAATGTAAATGTCTAATTAAGCCTGATTTTCCGAATTTGTTGAATTTTAAAAAAAATATCTAAATGTTACAGGGAGTTAAACAAAAACATTTAATACAAATATAAGTTAATATGTCGACTGAAAACCTAATTCCCTAGAGCTCTTGAAATGTAATTATTACACCCCAATTTTTTTTTTTTTTATAAAACTGACAAATTTCACATATAATATTCAATAAAAATCTGAATAATTCTTTAAGATCAGCTAGTTTTGAAAAAATAAATAATGAGATACTCAAGTTATGGTGACCTCTTTAAGGGGGCTCCTTGTTGTGGTAAAGAGGCTATTGGTCTGCGGAATTGGACCTTTGGTCTTCTTCCTCAGACTGAACCTAGTTGCCCTCTAATCCCCCTTCCCTATCCCATCTTCCCCATCCCTCTCTCTCTTTCCTCCTCCTCCTCATCCCTTCCCTATCCCCTTCCTGTTTTCAACATTTGGGGTTCTTCCTCAGGCATTCTAGTTCCTAGGTAGGGGAAGGGTACCGTGGTCCATCCCATTCCGTTGAGGTCCTTGGTGGTGGTGTAGTTTGCCGTGGAATCTGGATCAACTGGGAATGTCCCAATCCCTCTCCGGTTCTCGGGAAGAAGGAAGGGGGTGGCTTTGGGTGACGGTGTATCTCTGGAGGTTGCCTGTTGGATTCTGGGAGGTGGTGGCCGAAGGAGGTATGCTTTGTGGTGGGTATCCGGCCGCCCTCTCACTTGTCCAACGAGGTGGCTAGGTAGATGTGAGGTTGCTATCCAAGAGATTTAGATTAGATTTTGCCACTGAAGTGGCTAGTTTATTGTGCACCCCATATCCATCCTGTGGAGGGTAACGCAAGAGCATATGGATACACAAAAGGCCTAGGCACTAGGCCCCAAAGGGGTTAACAATTGTACATTTGGGTTTATATCTACATTTCAATTATCTGTTACAAGCAAATTTAGGAAATTTGCTTAGTACAATTGGTATCTTATTTCATGAATAAGATATCTTGACATGTCACATAGGTTATTATACTGTCTATCTCTATATTCCTCAATAAGTGGACAATTCAGCACATAGTGTTCAAGACAGTGACCATATGCCTGATCACATAATTTGCATTTAGTTTGATCATCATCTGTGTATCTCCCAAACTGCCAGAAGTACTTGTAGCCAAGCCTAAGCCTGGCTACTACAACATCAGTCAGTCTGTTCACATTGCAAGTTGCTCCATAAACATACTTATCTACGTTCATGTTATCATAGTGGGTTATAGATCTACTCAGGCTTCTAACTGCATTCCTATAGCTATCATTTTCATTATTTATTTCTCTCCTAATATTATTCCTAATGCTAGACACAGATATACCAAAGTTATATTCTACATTCTTATGGGTGCTCTTCTTGGCTAACATATCAACTTTATCATGAAGGAGTAATCCAATGTGATGGAATCCATAGCAATTGTACATTAATTCCTTTGTCCCGGATTTTTGAGTATCTATACCTGGCTTCTCCAATGAGCATGCTATTAGAGTCATTATATGAGTCAAGAGCCTTCAATTATGACAGAATCAGTAATGATGATAGAGTCAAGCTCAGTGTCATAAGTTAGGTTTAGTGCCATTAGGATTGCAAACAATTCAGATTGCAGTGTAGACGCCCAGTTGTTAATTCTTATGCCTAGTTCAAGCTATCCAAGATTTCTGGTTTACTGGCATGAAGGGTAAGGTATTGCACGGGTTCCATGCCGCATCTGCACTACTGGTGGTGCTGGCAGTAGCGTTGCTAGGGTTGGTGTCACCCCATGAAATCCAAGGGCGGGGGATAGAGGAAGTAACTCCAGTGACGTCACTACTGCATGACCAGTGACGTCACTACTGCATGACCAATGACTAATGTTTAGCAATGAGAACGTTTAAGTGCCATAAACCGAACAGGAGAATACTTCTCAACTTTGTTAATGATAAAATAAATAATCGTAGTAATATTGAAGAAATATAAATGTCACTTTGAGTACAGGCAACAGATCCTACATTTATTCCTCTTCAACAATGCAAAAAAAAAAAAAAAAAAAACTTGAAAAATAAAGAAAAACATTGCAATATCAGAGAAACACTAGTTCCGATTTGACTGAGTACAGGTAACATCTCAATGAATCAGATCTTACATTTCCTTGTCTTCAATCCTGCAAAATCATCTATCACATCATCAAAATCATTGCTGTCACCTGACCCATTTTCTATGGGTAACATTGTTAGTCAGAGATTCTGGATTGACTCATTGTGGACCGTAAATAGTTTTTAATCAGCTTCAACTTCGAGAAACTCATTTCACAAGAAGCCACAGAAACACATAGTAAGGAACAACCTCAGGCAGAGTGTCAGAGTTGGAAGAGATTCAATGAAATCCCATTCAGCTATGAATGTTAGTGCATCCAATGCAACATCAGCAGCTTGCAGATAATAATAATAATAATAATAATAATACTTTATTGTGACATGGTACAATGATACATGGTAGACAAGATATATTTCTTAATGAGATGTACATGCCAAAGCCCTAATATGCTGTGCATTGCGGGCATTCTTAAGACTACTTTATTCTAGACTACATGGTAAAAGTTATGGTTGACAATTTATAAAATAAGTATAATTGCGTATCTAAGTTATAAAGTTTGAATATAAGTTGAACATATCAATTATTGCAGCAATGCAACTAATTGAGTGAGATAACAATTTAAAACAATTAGTTGCATTGCAGTTACAGTTTACGTGGTCATTATAATGTAAATGTTAGGTAATAGTTAGCTTAGTATGTATTATTCATAACAGGTTTTTACATTTAAGTGATTAGTCAGGTTTTTACATTAAGTGATTATTCTACTTTGTTGAGAATGTTTGATATTGAGCAATTAGCTTTGGGTGAGAAGGTGATTTTTAGCATCGTTTTGAATTGGGGTACAGGCAGGGTTTCTTTGGCAATGACAGATAATGAATTCCAAATTTTCGTGCCTTTTATATACATTGAGTTTTTACATAGTGTTAGATGGACACGGGGAACATCGAGGAGTGATCTGTGTCTAGTGTTATGGTCATGTGTCCTGTTAAAATTGGCAAGGAGAAGTTTGAGTGGTGGGTTAATATTTGCATAGAGTGTTTATGTAGAATTGCAGAGCAGGCGAAATATTCACAAACAGATCTCTGCCAGGAGTACTCGACCACGAACTTGTAGGAACGCAGTACCGACCGTCCACATGGACCAATACTTCATCCAGCTCAGCCAGACGTTGATCCAGGCACCCAGCTTCAGGCAGGTGGCTTACAGCTTTTCATCTCATCCCCTGCATGCATCGACACAACTAGGTTCGTAGAGTCGAGTCTCCGTCGGCCAGAGATCAGTGTTTGTGAATATTTCGCCTGCTCTTGCGAATTCCTAGCATTGTAAAAATCTCTAGTTGTGTCGATGCATGCAGGGGATGAGATGAAAGCTGTAAGCCACCTGCCTGAAAGCTGGGTGCCTTGGATCAACGTCTAGGGTGAGCTGGATGCCAAGGTATTGGTCCAGTGTGGTACGGTCGGTAAAGCACTGCGTTCCTGTCACAAGGTTCGTATGGTCGAGTCTCCGTCGGCCAGAGATCAGTGTTTGTGAATATTTCGCCTGCTCTTGCGAATTCCTAGCATTGTAAAAATCTCTAGTTGTGTCGATGCATGCAGGGGATGAGATGAAAAGCTGTAAGCCACCTGCCTGAAAGCTGGGTGCCTTGGATCAACGTCTAGCGTGAGCTGGATGCCAAGGTATTGGTCCAGTGTGGTACGGTCGGTAAAGCACTGCGTTCCTGTCACAAGGTTCGTAGGGTCGAGTCTCCGTCGGCCAGAGATCAGTGTTTGTGAATATTTCGCCTGCTCTTGCGAATTCCTAGCATTGTAAAAATCTCTAGTTGTGTCGATGCATGCAGGGGATGAGATGAAAAGCTGTAAGCCACCTGCCTGAAAGCTGGGTGCCTTGGATCAACGTCTAGCGTGAGCTGGATGCCAAGGTATTGGTCCAGTGTGGTACGGTCGGTAAAGCACTGCGTTCCTGTCACAAGGTTCGTAGGGTCGAGTCTCCGTCAGCCAGAGATCAGTGTTTGTGAATATTTCGCCTGCTCTTGCGAATTCCTAGCATTGTAAAAATCTCTAGTTGTGTCGATGCATGCAGGGATGAGATGAAAGCTGTAAGCCACCTGCCTGAAAGCTGGGTGCCTTGGATCAACGTCTAGCGTGAGCTGGATGCCAAGGTATTGGTCCAGTGTGGTACGGTCGGTAAAGCACTGCGTTCCTGTCACAAGGTTCGTAGGGTCGAGTCTCCGTCGGCCAGAGATCAGTGTTTGTGAATATTTCGCCTGCTCTTGCGAATTCCTAGCATTGTAAAAATCTCTAGTTGTGTCGATGCATGCAGGGGATGAGATGAAAAGCTGTAAGCCACCTGCCTGAAAGCTGGGTGCCTTGGATCAACGTCTAGCGTGAGCTGGATGCCAAGGTATTGGTCCAGTGTGGTACGGTCGGTAAAGCACTGCGTTCCTGTCACAAGGTTCGTAGGGTCGAGTCTCCGTCGGCCAGAGATCAGTGTTTGTGAATATATCGCCTGCTCTTGCGAATTCCTAGCATTGTAAAAATTTCTAGTTGTGTCGATGCATGCAGGGGATGAGATGAAAAGCTGTAAGCCACCTGCCTGAAAGCTGGGTGCCTTGGATCAACGTCTAGCGTGAGCTGGATGCCAAGGTATTGGTCCAGTGTGGTACGGTCGGTAAAGCACTGCGTTCCTGTCACAAGGTTCGTAGGGTCGAGTCTCCGTCGGCCAGAGATCAGTGTTTGTGAATATTTCGCCTGCTCTTGCGAATTCCTAGCATTGTAAAAATCTCTAGTTGTGTCGATGCATGCAGGGGATGAGATGAAAAGCTGTAAGCCACCTGCCTGAAAGCTGGGTGCCTTGGATCAACGTCTAGCGTGAGCTGGATGCCAAGGTATTGGTCCAGTGTGGTACGGTCGGTAAAGCACTGCGTTCCTGTCACAAGGTTCGTAGGGTCGAGTCTCCGTCGGCCAGAGATCAGTGTTAGAGTGTTCTATGTATGTAATAGGCACAGTAAAAAGTATGGATGTCTTGTATGGTGAGTAAGTTTAGGTTTTTGAATATTGGTGGAGTATGTTGTCTGGAGTGGGAATTTGTTATCATTCTAACTGCTGCCTTTTGTTGTGTTATTAGTGGTCTGAGATGAGTTATTGATGTAGAGCCCCATGCGCAGATTCCATAGGTGAGGTATGGGTAAATGAGTTAGTGATATAGGGTAAGGAGAGCTGGTTGTGGAACATAGTACCGTATCTTGGATAGTATTCCCACGGTCTTTGAGACTTTCTTGGAAATTTGTTGTATATGTGTCTGAAATTTGAGGCCACTGTCAAGATGGATTCCTAAGAATTTTCCCTCTGTGAGTTTTGCGATAGGGGACCCGTTTATCATTATGTTAAGTGGTGCGTTTGTAGCTCTGTTCCCAAACTGGATAAAATAGGTTTTATCAATATTGAGAGTAAGTTTGTTGGTCATCATCCAGGTAGATATTTTCTGCAATTCAGTACGTATTTGCAGTGTTGGCTAGTATGTCTGGGCTAGGGTGCGAGATAACGTATGTAGTGTCATCTGCAAAAAGTATGGGTTTGAGTAGTTGAGATGCATTTGGTAGGTCGTTAATGTAAATGAGAAAGAGTAGTGGGCCAAGAACACTTCCCTGTGGGACACCTACGGTAATAGTTTGCGCGGTGGAGCTAGCTTCATTTGTGTACACATATTGGTTTCTGTTGCTTAGGTATGATTTTAGGTAGTTGAGGGAGTGTCCTCTTATACCATAGTGTGATAATTTTAGGTGTAACAGATCATGGTCAACTGTATCAAAAGCTTTACGTAAATCAATGAAGATTCCCACTGGGATTTCTTTTTTTTCAAGGGCGGTGTAAATTATTTCTAACATGTGTATAATGGCATCATTTGTATTTTTATTAGGCCTGAATCCAAATTGACAGTGGTTGAGTACGCTGTTGGAGGTGAGGTAGGAATATATTTGTTTATGAATTAATTTTTCAAAGATTTTGGAGAGAAGGGGTAAGTTAGATATCGGCCTGTAGTTATTAAGGTCTGTTTGAGCTCCTCTTTTATGTATTGGGGTGACCCTCGCTATTTTGAGTATTGATGGGAAGGTAGAGGATTCAATGGATTTGTTAAAGAGTGTAGCAATAATTGGTCCTGGTACTTCAAGCATGAGCTCATTCTTGCATATTTCATTATAGAAGGCTGTGAGTCTTGAAGCCATCACCTCCAATTCTTCTTCAGTAGCTTGCACAAGATTCTTCCTTTGAATGACCCCAAACATGGCTGCCACATCCTTAATTGCTTTTGATCGCATCTCAAGTTCATTATGAAAACGATCAATACACTCCAACATCACCCTCTTGTTTTCTTCCTGATTCATCTCTCTGTTGGAAATCCACACTTCTCACATTTCAAAAGTGTCTGTTGTATTGAATTCTCCACTATGCGATCTCGCCCTTCATACAAAAATAATCGCAGTGCCTCTAGCTTCACTACCACTTTGTCAAGAGCTAAATCCTTAGTCTGCAAGTACTGCTGTGCAAGCTGAACCTCCCGAAGTATGTCACACCAGAAATACAGAACACAAAAATGTAAAATCGCACACAGCAGGAAGACCTTGCGCTGCTCCTCTTGTATCCAAATATTCCTGTGGATCGCAAAGAGCTTCAATCGTTGTCACAAATTTCTCGAACGATTCCGCTACTGGTTTCACTGCACTGTAATGAGAACTCCATCTTGTTGTTGATAATCTTTTCAAAGAGACTGCAGTGTGGTCCATTAATACATCCCATCGATAGGTGGAGGAGGCAAAAGATGTGTACGCTGACTCAAGACTGCCAAAAAAATTCACACATGATGAATTCTCGGCAAAAGAATACTGACCACACAAGTTCAATGAATGGTTCACACAACCACTGAAAATTGCCTTCTTGTTCTTTTTCTTGAGAATGGCTTGTACACCTCCATGAACCCCGGCCATGGTGGCAGCATTGCCATATCCTTAAGCACGGCACAGCATGAAAGTCTAGTCCATCACTTTCCAGCTTTTTCAGGATATCAGAACTGACATCAGTAGCTTTTTTGCCCTTCAAAGGGAAAAGCTTCTTTCGCTTGAACTCTTCCATCCTCCATTTGCACGTACCTGATAACTTCTGACATTTGGTCAGTGTGTGACGAATCTGGTGTACTGTGAAATATTCTATCATGCAGGAGGAGCCACATGTCTATGGTGCATCCAACAAAATAAGCAGACTCTTGGATGTCACTACCGCCCGCCTCCGGCTGGGTTACAAGTATCTTTGGCAGGTTAAATCACCATCACCAGATGTAGACCAAACAAAATGTAAACTTTGTCAGTTGGATTATTGTCACACCCTGCGTCATTATGTACTGGAGTGCGACAAAATTAATGAATTCAGAGACAACTCACTCAGAAATGTTCAAGATATGTCAAAGTATTTTATCCACAGGGGTATATTACAGACCATTCTGGAAAAATACCCTGACTTTGCTCCCTGTAAATAAAGCATTGACACGTGTGTGTGTGTGCGTGTTGATTGCCTTTTTGTCCTGTGCACATGTCGATTGAAGGCTGGGCCTGTTGTGTGTGTGTATATATATATGTGTGTACTCACCTAGTTGTACTCACCTAATTGTGGTTGCAGGGGTCGAGACATAGCTCCTGGCCCCGCCTCTACACTGGCCGCTACTGGGTCACATCCACATCCTTGTGTGTATGTGTATATGTAAGTGTGTATGTGTGACCCAACAATAAAATTTGCACCAAGAACTCATTACAGTTGTGACCGGGTGTAGACTAGTGAAGTGTTCATTGCGTTATAATTTGTTCATGATTTTAACCATGTATAAACGTAAGTAAGTAAATTTACTTACATGATTCATTACTTTTGTAACTTGTGAGTTCATTACCTTTGTAGCTTGTTAGTTCATTACCTTTGTAACTTGCTCAGCTATCAAAACTTTGGGGTCCAGTCCCTGGACCCATTATGTACCTCTGTAATCTTTTGACTACCGCCCACAGGATGGGTATGGGGTGCATAATAAAGATATCAAACTAAACTGTGAAATATAACGCTGTAGTATACAGCTGTCTTGATATCAATAACAAGCTTCTCGTTGACTCGATTTGCCAGAACACTTAAAAATTCATTTTGAGTTGATGGTGAGAGATACGAAACTGATGACCTGTGTTCACTTAACATTAGGTGCTCTTTTAGCACAGGATTATACTTAGCCATCAATTCAACCGTCTCAAGAAAGTTTCCTCTATTTAATGAGAATTCGTTCTCCCTGTGGCCACGAAATGCTAGGTTCTGTTTAGGCAGAAACAGATTAAGGGTTTTTCCTAAATATCGTAAATAAAATTATCGATTTATCGTAGTTTTTCGTATAGCGTCATTGATTTTCCCTATATAGGCATATTTGTACTTTGTAATACCTGGAAAGTACACCTGGAGAGGGTTTTGGGGGTCAATGCCCCTGCGGCAGGGTCTGAGACCAGGCCGCGTTTGCGTGCTGGCCGCACGCAAACTGACGTACGAATCACAGCCCGGCTAGTCGAGTATTGACTTTAGGTGCCTGTACAGTGCCTTCTTGAAGACAGCCAGGGGTCTATTGGTAATCCCCCTTATGTATGCTAGGAGGTAGTTGAACAATCTTGGGCCCCGGACACTTATTATGTTGTCTCTCAGTGTACTCGTGGCTCCCCTGCTTTTCATTGGGGGAATGTTGCATCTCCTGCCGAGTCTTTTGCTTTCATAGGGAGTGATTTTTGTGTGCAAGTTTGGTATTAATCCCTCTAGGATTTTCCAAGTGTATATTATCATATGGGATTTCAACAGTTCCCAGTAATTTAGATGCTTTATTGTACAGACAAAGTAACTTATTTCCATTGGGGTCCTTGTGATGGTTGTGTTGGGCAAAACATCCCCACAATAAGAAGAGTCACATGTATCTCATTCATCTGGCTTCTAGGAACTCACAACAAAATACAACACTGGACTATTGTGCTGTGCTGCATTTATTTATTCACTCTATAATACACTAATGAATAAGCCAAAGAAGTTTGGGCTCAACACAGTGGTCGAGTTATCTAGAATTCTCGTTACTATATTCGTGAGGAAGTACTAACCCCGTAAGAGTTGAACAGTGTCTGGAGAAAGGGAGAATATTAAGTATAATCCATGGGAGTGGAGACTAGCTACAACTCATATAATAGGCTATATAGAAACAAAGGATTTTTCTCTTACGTTGCTCCAGCTCTGTTTTGGGCATTAGTGTCACCTTCTTTAGAGGCTCTATGGTGTCACCCGGGGAGGCCGGGGAGGCCCGCCCCTTCCTTATGACGCCACTTCATCGAACTAAAGCTGAAGGAATCTTACAGGAGTCAGGAAACGCGGAAAGAACTAAAAGCCATAAATGAAATTGAAAGAAGCTCAAAGTATTTCTTTTATTATGCCAAATCAAAGTCGAGAACAACATCCAGTATTGGGCCCCTACTTAGAAGAGATGGGTCCTACACAGATGACAGCAAGGAAATGAGTGAGCTACTCAAGTCCAAATATGACTCGGTTTTTAGCGAGCCGTTAACCAGACTGAGAGTCGATGACCTAAATGTATTTTTTTTATAAAAGAGCCACAGAATTTGGTAGACATGAACCTATCTGATATTATCCTGATGCTAAAATGACTTCGAAAAGGCGATAAATGACATGCCCATGCACTCTGCCCAAGGCCCAGACTCATGGAACTCCGTGTTCATCAAGAACTGCAAGAAGCTCCCTATCACGTGCTTTTAACATCCTATGAGAGGGAGCATGGACACTGGGGTCGCCCCACAGCTGCTAAAAACAACAGACATAGCCCCACTCCACAAAGAGGGCAGTAAAGCAATAGCAAAGAACTACAGACCGATAGTGCTAACGTCCCATATAAAAATCTTTGAAAGGGTTCTAAGAAGCAAGATTGCAACCCATCAGTTACACAACCCAGGGCAGCATGGGTTTATAGCAGGTCGCTCCTGTCTGTTCCAACTACTGGACCACTATGGCAAGGTCCTAGATGCTCTAGAAGACAAACAGAATGCAGATGTAATATTCACAGACTTTGCAAAAGCCTTTGACAAGTGTGACCATGGTGTAATAGCGCACAAAATGCGTGATAAAGGAATAACAGGAAAAGTTGGTAGATGGATCTATAATTTCCTAACAAATAGAACACAAAAAATAGTAGTCAACACAGTAAAGTCTGAAGCTGCTACAATGAAAAGCTCTGTTCCACAAGGCACAGTACTCGCTCCCATCCTGTTCCTCATCCTAATATTTAACATAGACAGCGATATAAGCCACAGCGTCGTGTCTTCCTTTGCAGATGACACCCGAATTTGCATGACAGTGTCCACCACTGAAGACATTGCAAGACTCCAGGCGGACATCAACCAAATCTTTAAATAGGCCACAGAAAACAATATGAAGTTCAATGATGAGGAATTTAAATTACTCCGATATGGAAAACATGAGGAAATTAAAACTACATCAGAATATAAAACAAATTCCAACCACACAATAGAGCAAAAAACTAATGTAAAAGTCCCGGGAGTGATCATTTCAGAAGCTCTCACCTTCAAAACCATAACATTGTATCAATCGCATCTGCTAGAAAAATGACAGGATGGATAATGAGAATCTTCAAAACTAGGGATGTCAAGCCCAGGATGACACACTTCAGATCGCTTGTTCTATCTAGGTTGGAATATTGCTGCACACTAACAGCACCTTTCATGGCAGGTGAAATTGCTGACATAGAAAATGTACAGAGAACCTTCACGGCACACTTAACTGCGATAAAACATCTCAATTACTGGGAACGCTTGAAGTTCTTCAACTTGCACTTCCTAGAACGCAGGCGGGAGAGATACCTGAAGTATACCTGGAGAGACTTTCAGGGGTCAATGCCCCTGCAGCCCGGTCTGTGACCAGGCGTCATGTTGGATCAGAGCCTGATCAACCAGGCTGTTACTGCTGGCCGCACACAGTCCAACGTATGAACCACAGCCTGGCTGGTCAGGTACTGACTTTAGGTGCCTGTCCAGTGCCTGCTTGATGACAGCCAGGGGTTTGTTGGTAATCCCCCTGATGTATGCTGGGAGGCAGTTGAACAGTCTTGGGCCTCTGACACTTATTGTGTTGTCTCTCAAAGTGCAAGTGGCACCCTTGCTTTTAATTGGGAGGATGTTACATCGCCTGCCGAGTCTTTTGCTTTCGTAGGGAGTGACTCTCGTGTGCAAGTTTGGTACTAATCCCTCGAGAATTTTCCACGTGTATATAATAATGCATCTGTCCCACCTACGTTCTAGGGAGTACAGGTTTAGGAACTTCAAGCGTTCCCAGTAATTGAGGTGATTTATCGCAGGTATGCGTGCGGTGAAGGTTCTCTGCACATTTTCTAGGTCAGCAATTTCACCTGCATTGAAAGGTGCAGTTAGTGTGCAGCAATATTCCAGCCTAGATAGAACAAGCGACCTGAAAAGTGTCAACATGGGTTGGCATCCCTGGTTTTGAAGGTTCTCATTATCCATCCTGTCATTTTTCTAGTAGATGCGATTGCTACAGTGTTATGGTCCTTGAATGTGAGATTCTCTGACATGATCACTCCCAGGTCTTTGACATTAGTTTTTCGCTCTATTGTGTGATTGGAATATGTTTTGTACTCCGATGAGGTTTTAATTTCCTCGTTTTCTATATCTGAGTAATTGAAATTTCTCATCATTGAATTTCATATTGTTTTCTGCAGCCCATTTAAAGATTTGGTTTATGTCTGCTTGGAGTCTTGCAGTGTCTTCAACGGTGGACACTGTCATATCCCTGTCTATGTCCGATATGAGGATGAGGAACAGGATGGGAGCGAGTACTCTGCCTTGTGGAACAGAGCTTTTCACTGTAGCCGCCTCAGACTTTACTTTGTTGACTACTGCTCTTTGTGTTCTACTTGTTAGGAAATTATAGATCCATCTACCAACTTTTCCTGTTATTCCTTTATGAAGCATTTTGTGTGCTATTACACCATGGTCACATTTCTCAAAGGCTTTTGCAAAGTGTGTGTATATAACATCTGCATTCTGTTTTGTCTTCTAGAGCATCCAGAACCTTGTCGTAGTGGTCCAGTAGTTGGGACAGACAGGAGCGACCTGCTGTAAACCCATGCTGCCCTGGGTTGTGTAATTGATGGGAATCTAGATAAGTGGCGATCTTGCTTCTTAGAACCCTTTCAAAGATTTTTATGATATGGGACATTAGCGCTATTGGTCTGTAGTTCTTTGCTATTGCTTTACTGCCCCCTTTGTGGAGTGGGGCTATGTCTGTTGTTTTTAGTAACTGCGGGACGACCCCAGTGTCCATGCTCCCTCTCCATAGGATGTTAAAAGCACGTGATAGGGGCTTCTTGCAGTTCTTGATGAACACGGAGTTGCATGAGTCTGGGCCTGGAGCGGAGTGCATGGGCATGTCATTTATTGCCTTTTCGAAGTCATTTGGCGTCAGGGTAATGTCAGATAGGCATGCATCTGCCAAGTTTTGTGGCACTCTCATAAAAAATTCATTTAGGTCTTCGACTTTAGTCTGGTTAGCAGCTCCTAAAACTGAGTCATACTGGGACTTTAGTAACTCACTCATTTCCTTGCTGTCATCTGTGAGGACCCATCCCGTTTAAGTAGGGGCCCAATACTGGATGTTGTTCTTGACTTTGATTTGGCATAGGAAAAGAAATACTTTGGGTTTCTTTCAATTTCATTTATGGCTTTTAGCTCTTCCCGCGTTTCTTGATTCCTGTAAGATTCCTTTAGTTTTAATTCGATGTTTCCTATTTCTCTGACCAGTGTCTCCCTACCTATTTCAGATATATTGGCCTCTTGTAGCCGCTCCGTTATTCTTTGCCTTCACCTGTATAGGGAGCGCCTCTCTCTTTCTAGTTTACATCTTCTCCTCCTTTTCCTTAAGGGAATTTGCCTTGAGGAAACCTCAAGTGCCACAAAGTTAATTTGTTCTAGACATAGGTTAGGATCCGTGATGCTTAGGCTATCTTCCCAGTTTATATCATTTAGGACTTAGTTTACTTGGTCCCACGTTATGTTTTTGTTATTGAAGATGAATTTGGTGAAGGCTCCCTCGCGACTGATCACATTTTGTCGATTTGTGACTCCCTGCATACATGTCTGGACCTCTGTTATGTTGTGATCTGAGTATATTGTTTTTGATATGATGACATTTCGTGTCAGATCATCATTGTTGGTGAAGATGAGGTCCAGCGCATTCTCTAATCTTGTAGGCTCTACTATTTGCTGGTTTACCTGGAGTTTACCTGGAGAGAATTCCAGGGGTCAACGCCCCCGCGGCCCGGTCTGTAACCAGGCCTCATGTTGGACCAGAGCCTGATCAACCAGGCTGTTACTGCTGGCCGCACGCAGTCCAACGTATGAACCACAGCCTGGCTGGTTATGTACCGACTTTAGGTGCCTGTCCAGTGCCTGCTTGAAGACAGCCATTGGTTTGTTGGTAATCCCCCTTATGTATGCTGGGAGGCAGTTGAACAATCTTGGGCCCCTGACACTTATTGTGTTGTCCCTCAACGTGCTAGTGGCACCCCTGCTTTTCATTGGGGGGATGTTACATCGCCTGCTGAGTCTTTTGCTTTCGTATGGAATGATTTTCGTGTGCAAGTTTGGTACTAATACCTCGAGAATTTTCCACGTGTATATAACAATGTATCTCTCCCGCCTGCGTTCTAGGGAGTACAGGTTGAGAAACTTTAAGCGTTCCCAGTAATTGAGGTGTTTTATCGCAGTTATGCGTGCCGTGAAGGTTCTCTGAACATTTTCAAGGTCAGCAATTTCACCTGCCTTGAAAGGTGCAGTTAGTGTGCAGCAATATTCCAGCCTAGATAGAAAAAGCGATTTGTAAAGTGTCAACATGGGCTTTGCATCCCTGGTTTTGAAGGTTCACATTATCCATCCTGTCATTTTTCTAGCAGGTGCGATTGCTACGGTGTTATGGTCCTTGAAGGTGAGATCCTCTGACATGATCACTCCCAGGTCTTTGACATTAGTTTTTCGCTCTATTGTGTGGTTTGAATTAGTTTTGTACTCCGATGAGATTTTAATTTCCTCACGTTTTCCATATCTGAGTAATTGAAATTTCTCATCATTGAACGTCATATTGTTTTCTGCAGCCCATTTAAAGATTTGGTTTATGTCTGCTTGGAGTCTTGCAGTGTCTTCAACGGTGGACACTGTCATACAGATTCGGGTGTCATCTGCAAAGGAAGACACGGCACTGTGGCTTATATCCTTGTCTATGTCCGATATGAGGATGAGGAACAGGATGGGAGCAAGTACTGTGCCTTGTGGAACAGAGCTTTTCACATTAGCTGCCTCAGACTTTACTCTGTTGACTACTACTCTTTGTGTTCTACTTGTTAGGAAATTATAGATCCATCTACCAACTTTTCCTGTTATTCCTTTATCACGCATTTTGTGTGCTATTACACCATGGTCACACTTGTCAAAGGTTTAAGGTGAATTTGGTGCAGAGATTTAAATGTTTATGTGTGTGCGAGTTTTCATCTGAGCTGCCTCCTGGTGTTATATCTGCTACCACATTGTTTGCAATATTCCTCCATTTTAGGTGCCTTAGGTTGAAATCCCCCAGGAGCAAGATGTTGGGGGCAGGAGCTGGAAGATTTTCCAGACAGTGGTCAATTTTCAGAAGCTGTTCCTGGAATTGTTGGGACGTTGCATCCGGAGGCTTGTATACAACCACGATGACCAGATACATAATTATATACACTTGGAAAATCCTAGAGGGATTAGTATCAAACTTGCACAAGAAAATCATTCCTTATGAAAGCAAAAGACTCGGCAGACGATGCAACATCCCCCCAATGAAAAACAGGGGTGCCACTAGCATGATAAGAGACAACACAATATGTGTCAGTGGCCCAAGACTGTTCAACTGCCTCCCAGCATACATAAGGGGAAATACTAATAGACCACTGGCTGTCTTCAAGAAGGCATTGGACAGGCACCTAAAGTCAGTACCTGACCAGCCGGGCTGTGGTTCGTACGTCGGGTTGCGTGCGGCCAATAGTAACAGCCTGGTTAATCAGGTCCTGATCCACCATGAGGCCTGGTCACAGATGGGGCCTCGGGGGCGTTGACCCCCGGAACCCTCTCCAGGTATACTCCAGGTATTTCATTTTCGTTATCGCATTCATTGGTTGTATGAACTCATGCTCTTTACTGTTCACTGCTGCATGACCCTTGTGGGTTTAGCGCTTAGTTATGATTATAACAATAATTTACTGTTCACTGATGAATTTGTTTAAATGCTTTTGCA
Source organism: Cherax destructor (assembly GCA_009830355.1). NCBI lineage: Eukaryota > Metazoa > Arthropoda > Malacostraca > Decapoda > Parastacidae > Cherax > Cherax destructor. Next base: position 20,649 of record WNWK01019107.1, on the reverse strand, counting down.
ACACCTGTGTGCACTCAGTGAGTTACATCTTGCGTAACCAACTTGAGTGACTGTAGCCTTGAACGGATTCTAGATAATCAGTAATGAAAGATTAGAAGATACAGTGCTGATAAGGGAATGTAGATTTGACGGAAACCAACACTACTGACTGAGCTTGACTTGATGGAGTGAAGAGGCGCGTGAGTTGCCCTGTCTCCTATCATGTTTATTTTTCCTCAATAATCTACCTTGTCCATAATTACTAACGTATTTGCTTTGTCTGCTTTCGTAAGGTGAAGTCCAGGATCTTTCCTTAATTCATGGTATAACTTAACAAATCTTTGAGGACAATTGTGTTGCAGAGGTCTGAGCTTTGCTCAAAACTGTGCAACACAGTTGTCCTCAAAGATTTCTTAAGTTATACCATGAATTAAGGAAAGACCCTAGACTTCACCTTAAGAAGCCAGACAAAGCAAATGCGATAGTAATTATGGACAAGGTAGATTATAGGGGAAAATAACATATTAAAAGACAAGGTAACTGACGTGCACCTTAAGGCAGGAGTTGAAGCATTCAGGGAACAGAGGGAGATATGTACTTAGAAATCGTTTTACCCAAAAAAAAGAGGAAAACTGTGTGGGGGGGATTATAGTGATGTCAGTTCCATTGAAATGTAAATTTATCACGAATCAATTTGTCTTTAGTGCTACAAAGATGGCATTGAGAAGAAAATTTACAAAGAAGTGAAATTAAGAGGATTTTGACTCGTTTGTGCTATTAACTAGCGTTGAAATTGCAATGTGGTAAATTGTACATGTGGAAACGCTTAAGATGGATTCAGACGAGAAGGTAATTATAATTTATTATAATTGTTGTTGTTATTGTTTGATAATGCTGATGTGTGATATTAATTAAGCTTCAGACACTTGGTGGTGGTCACAGGAGGCTTGACCGGCAATATGTCGGCTGCTAACCCTGTGACGTCACATGGAAACTGGTATATAATGGATGTTGACAACATAAAATACGGGTATCGCTAAATATTCTTAATGGTTATAATTATAACCATGATTTTTAAATAGGTAAGCCAGCGGAAGTCCTCAGTCAGATGACCAAAAGCTCCAGCTATGGGTCGTCATATGATCACGACCCGCGTCAGAAAGCGTCCTGGTTCCTGACAAACATTATAACTGCCACAAAATACGGGTATTCAGGAACCTGCTCGAAAATTGTACCTAGAAACATTTTATATTTAACACGATTTTTTCTTTCTTCTTCTTCTTCTTCTTCTTCTTCTTAATAATTAATAATAATAATAATAATAATAATAATAATAATAATAATAATAATAATAATAATAATAATAATAATAATAAATAATAATAATAATAATACTAATATTTAGTTTTTATTAACACATCGGCCGTTTCCCACCAAGGCAGGGTGGCCCGAAAAAGAAAACCTTTCATCATCATTTACTCCATCACTGTATTGCCAGAGGCGTGCTTACAGTACAGTTATAAAACTGCAACATTAACACCCCTCCTTCAGAGTGCAGACACTGTACTTCCCATCTCCAGGACTCAAGGGGCCTCCTACGCGTACGTCGCGCGCGAGGAAAAATATTCGAAAAATTTTGAAAATTGCGTTAACCATATTGAAAAATAGAGTAACTCTCTGGCTACGCAATGGTACAAGCATCATTGTTATACGACATTCCTACAAGGAATTATGGTCGTTTATAACATACATGGTGACGCCAACAACCATAGTAGGTCGGCTGACATTTCGTGAATTTTCGTATTTTTTTTCCCGTTTTTTTTCCTTAATTTCTTGTAGTATTCTTACTTAGCTTTGGCATGTACATCTCATTACTAACTATATTTCTTGTCTACCATGTATCATTGTACCATGTCTCAATAAAGTATTATTATTATTATTATTATTATTATTATTATTATTATTACTTATATAATAATTGACGATTTGCCATCATAACAGAGTGGGCGGGGATTATTCGAAGACTTCCAGCCAATCAGGAACCTTCTAGAACATTTGATTGCATCAGCAGAAATTCCTGACTCAGGATAGCCGGGGAATATGCTTCATTATAACGCTATTATCAATACTACGGCTTTTATATCTATCACAATTGATCTATTATGACATAATAAACAATATAAATACCAAATAAACATAATAAATACTCCAGAATGAATAATATGTGGCATAATATGATCGCCGCCTGGGACCGCCTCCAAGTATCATATTATATTCCTGGGTTTGGGTGTTCCTGGGGTGTTTCCCTTGGCCCTCTAGGGGACTTGTATTAAAGAAAACGAACAGGGCTAACTATGATATACACTCGTAATGCAAGATAAAGCTGAGAAAAATGCTATTTTGCTCCGGGAAAATTTTTTTTTTCCTTGCGCGACCTTCCGCGTGGATTATATCAGAAGTAAGTTATTCATCTATATATTGGCGTAGAACCGTTAATAATCATAGGAATGAAATGAAACTCACACACAACATAAAAGAAAGGTTGTATTAATTAATAATGATTAGTTTTTTGAGATATCATAATTAGTTTTTGATTTATGTGAGGTAAAATGTCAGATATTTTCCAACATTTAAAAAACACACAAACTTTATTTTTTTTAAGCATGAAGATAGGGATAAATTACAGAAAGGTGATCATTATAATTTCAGATTAGCATTGTTTTATGCGTAGGTGAAGCCAGAACAGCTTCAACAAGTCCCACTACGACTCCGGATTTTTTTTATATGTGATGTTTGGTAAAAACTTGATAAATATTTTTTTTCTCAGTTGTTTGTTGGCCGATCTTTTTGAAACTTGATACAAGTCAACTAGAAAGGTGCTTCTTTACGTATAAAAAAAATGAAAGAAATCGAACGAAAATTAACGAAACAACATATTTATCGACCATGACCGCGGCGTACGCGTAGGAGGCCCCTCAAGTTTGGCATGTCGGTTTCCCTGAATCCCTTCATAAATGTTACCTTGCTCATACGCCAACAACACGTCAAGTATTAAAAACCATTTGTATCCATTCGCTCCTATCTAACACGCTCACGCATGCTTGCTGGAAGTCCAAGCCCCTTGCACACAAAATCTCATTTACCCCCTCCCTCCAACCTTTCCTAGGCTGACCCCTACCCCGCCTTCCCTCCACTACAGATCTATACACTCTCGAAGTCATTCTATTTCGTTCCATCCTCTCTACATGTCCAAACCATCTCAACCCCTCCTCAGCTCTCTGGATAATAGTTTTGGTAACCTCACACCTCCTCCTAATCTCCAAACTACGGATTCTCTGCATTATATTTACACCACACATTGCCCTCAGGCACGACATCTCCACTGCCTCCAGCCTTCTCCTTGTTGCAACATTCACAACCCATGTCTCACACCCATACAAGAGCGTTGGAATAACTATACTCTCATACATTTCCCTCTTTGCTTTCATGAATAAAGTTCTTTGTCTCCACAAACTCTTCAGTGCACCACTCACCTTTTTTTCCCTCGGTAATTTTATGATATACCTCATCTTTCAAAGACCCATCCGCTGACACGTCCACTCACAAATATCTGAATACATTCACCTCCTCCATACTCTCTCCCTCCAGTCTGATATCCAGTCTTCCGTTACCTATTTTTTTTGTAATCTTCATCACTTTACTCTTTCCTCTATTCACTTCTTTTACTTACCCTACCAAACTCATCAATCAACGTCTACAACTTCTCTTCTAAATATCCCAAAAGCACAGTGTCATCAGCAAAGAACAACTGTGACAACTCCCACTTTGTGCTAGATTCTTTATCTTTTAACCTCACACCTCTTGCCAACACCCGAGCATTCACTTCTCTTACAACTCCATCTATAAATATATTGAACAGCCATGGTGACATTACACATCCCTGTCTAAGGCCTACTTTTACTGGGAAATAATCCACCTCTCGCCTACATACTCTAACCTGAGCCTCAGTATCCTCGTAAAGACTCTTCACTGCTTTCAGTAACCTACCTCCTATTATATACTTTTAGAACATCTGCCACATTGCCCCCCTATTCACCCTATCACACGCCTTTTCCAAATCCATAAATGCCACAAAAACCTCTTTACCCTTATCTAAATACTGTTTACCTATATGTTTCACTGCAAACACTTGGTCTACACACCCCCTACCCTTCCTGAAGCCTCATTGTTCATCTGCTATCCTACTCTCCGTCTTACTCTTAATTCTTTGAATAATAACTCAACCATACACTTTACCAGGTATACTTAACAGACTTATTCCCCTATAATTTTTACACTCTCTTTTGTCCCCTTTGCCTTTATACAAAGGAACTATGCATTCTCTCTGCCAATCCCTAGGTACCTTACCCTCTTCCATACATTTATTAAATAAAAACACTAACCACTCCAAAACTATATCCCCACCTGCTTTTAGCATTTCTATTTTTATCCCATCAATCCCAGCTGCTTAATCCCCTTTCATTCTACCCACTGTCCCATGCACTTTCCCCACACTCACAACTGGTTCTTTCATACTCCCATAAGATGTTATTCCTCCTTGCCCTATACACGAAATCACAGCTTTCTAATTTTCATCAACATTTGACAATTCCTCAAAATATTCCCTCCATCTTCCCGATACCTCTAACTCTCCATTTAATAACTCTCCTCTCCTATTTTTAACTAACATATCCATTCGTTCCCAAGGATTTCTCATCTTATTAATCTCACTCCAAAGCTTTTTCTTATTTTCAACAAAATTTGTTAATAGCATCTCACCCACTCTCTCATTTGCTCTCTTTTTACATTGCTTCACCACTCTCTTAACCTCTCATTTTTCTCTCCATATACTCCTCCCTCCTTGCATCACTTCTACTTTGTAAAAACCTCTCATATGCTAACTTTTTCTCCCTTACTACTCTCTTTACATCATCATTCCACCAATCGCTCTTCTTCCCTCCCACACCCACTTTCCTGTAACCTCAAACTTCTGCTGAACACTCTGACACTATATTTTTAAACTTACTCCATACATCTTCTACCCCATTGCCTATACTCACACTAGCCCATCTGTCCTTTAACAGTTGTTTATATTTTACCCTAACTGCCTCCTCCCTTAGTTTATAAACCTTAACCTCTCTCTTACTTGCTGCTTCCATTTTCCTTGTATCCCATCTACCTTTTACTCTCACTGTAGCTACAACAGTGCGGGCTGCGTGTCTGAGGGGAGAGGACGTGTGTGTGTGAGTGAGATCCTAGGCCTTCTATCTCAGGACTGCTTATTTCACCCGACTGATAACTCATCATGCAACTCATATTATTGGATCGCAGCAGTATTGTTGCTGGAACTCTTATGTGTGAGTTGATCTACCTAGTGAAACACAAAAGTGTTGGATTGAAGTGGGTCCAGAAGGCCTACCTCTCTCGCCTGCCTCCTCCCCTCCTTCCTCGATTTGGAACTCAGCCATTCGCCTCTATTTGCTTATGGTCTAGAGGCGGATTTTGCCAGTCCACATAAGTGTTTGTGTGACGTGTCAGTCCTCCTGCCAGCACCCTATGCTTTCTCCCTCACCCTCCCCCACGCCGCCGGGGAAAAGGGGGCGGGGTGTGCGGGTGAAGATGAAGAGAACACTGGTTTTTGGGGAATCACATGCCCATATCTTTCAAGATGTGCATGGGAAACAAATAAATGTTGTGTTTGTTGTAGCCTGGACAGTGTGTACAACTTTACAATCAGTGTGTAGGGAAGTGCCCCTCACCCCCTTCCCCGGGCTTGCCCAGTGTGTGGTAAACAGTGAACCTCTCATAACCCCCTCACCCCTGCTCAACTATTCAACTCCCCCGCCTCACCCACCCAACTCCCAGCGCCACCCCAAGTGTAGAGGGTACTTTTTTCCTCCCAGCCCACGATGTCAGCCAGAGATGGCACAGGGTGTGCCGGGCTCAAGGGAACTTCCACTGCAGGAACAGCGCCGTGGAGTTCAACCGCGAGGCAGCTGTCAGGTGTGCCACTGGCAGTGTGCACTCAGTTCCTCAAGCTTCAACATCCGTGCGCACGGTGGATGTCCGGGCACCCGGAGGGCTCCATGTGGGAACAACCAACAGCCCCTCCCAGCAGACAAAGAGGGCCTGGGATCTGCAATCAAACTGGCGTCCACCAGGACGCTGACACGTCCCCAGGGCAGCTCTCCCTCGGGCTGCTAGCGATGGTGCTCCTGCAAGCAGCAGATTCTGGCGTAACCTGCTGCTGTTTGCAATGGCTGTCTGGCTGTCCTTCCGAAGAGGGACAGGCACCTTGCAACATCTGTTGTTGGGGCAGTGGATGCATTCCCTAGAAAACCTGGAGTATACCTGGAGAGAGTTCCGGCCCGGTCTGAGACCAGGCCTCATATTGGATCAGAGCCTGATCAACCAGGCTGTTACTGCTGGCCGCATGCAGTCCAACGTACGAACCACAGTCTAGCTGGTCAGGCACCAACTTTAGGTGCCTTTCCAGTGCCTGCTTGAAGACAGCCAGAGGTTTGTTGTTAATCTCCCTGATGTATGCTGGGAGACAGTTGAACAGTCTTGGGCCCCTGACACTTATTGTGTTGTCTCTCAACGTGCTAGTGGCACCCCTGCTTTTCATTGGGGGGATGTTACATCGCCTGCCGAGTCTTTTGCTTCCGAAGGGAGTGACTCTCGTGTGCAAGTTTGGTACTAATCCCTCGAGAATTTTCCATGTGTATATAATAATGTATCTCTCCCGCCTGCGTTCTAGAGAGAACAGGTTTAGGAACTTCAAGCGTTCCCAGTAGTTGAGGTGGTTTATCGCAGTTATGCGTGCCGTGAAGGTTCTCTGCACATTTTCTAGGTCAGCAATTTCACCTGCCTTGAAAGGTGCAGTTAGTGTGCAGCAATATTCCAGCGTAGATAGAACAAGCGACCTGAAAAGTGTCAACATGGGCTTGGTATCCCTGGTTTTGAAGGTTCTCATTACCCCTCCTGTCATTTTTCTAGCAGATGCGATTACTACGATGTTATGGTCCTTGAAGGTGAGATCCTCTGACATGATGACTCCCAGGTCTTTGACATTAGTTTTTCGCTCTATTGTGTGGTTGGAATTTGTTTTGTACTCCGATGAGATTTTAATTTCTTCACGTTTTCCATATCTGAGTAATTGAAATTTCTCATCATTGAACTTCATATTGTTTTCTGCAGCCCATTTAAAGATTTGGTTGATGTCTGCTTGGAGTCTTGCAGTGTCCTCAACGGTGGACACTGTCATACAGATTCGGGTGTCATCTGCAAAGGAAGACACGGCACTGTGGCTTATATCCTTGTCTATGTCCGATATGAGAATGATGAACAGGATGGGAGCGAGTACTGTGCCTTGTGGAACAGAGCTTTTCACTGTAGCCGCCTCAGACTTTACTCTGTTGACTACTACTCTTTGTGTTCTACTTGTTAGGAAATTATAGATCCATCTACCCACTTTTCCTGTTATTCCTTTATCACGCATTTTGTGTGCTATTACACCATGGTCACACTTGTCAAAGGCTTTTGCAAAGTCTGTGTTTATAACATCTGCATTCTGTTTGTCTTCTAGAGCATCGAGAACCTTGTTGTAGTGGTCCAGTAGTTGGGACAGACAGGAGCGACCTGCTCTAAACCCAAGCTGCCCTGGGTTGTGTAACTGATGGGTATCTAGATGAGTGGCGATATTGCTTCTTAGAACCCTTTCAAAGATTTTTATGATATGGGACGTTAGCGCTATTGGTCTGTAGTTCTTTGCTATTGCTTTACTGCCCCCTTTGTGGAGTGGGACTATGTCTGTTGTTTTTAGTAACTGCGGGACGACCCCAATGTCCATGCTCCCTCTCCATAGGATGTTAAAAGCACGTCATTTGGAGTCAGGGTAATGTCAGATAGGCATGCATCTGCCAAGTTCTGTGGCACTCTCATAAAAAATTCATTTAGGTCTTCGACTTTCAGTCTGGTTAGCTGCTCGCTAAAAACTGAGTCATACTGGGACTTTAGTAACTCACTCATTTCCTTGCTGTAATCTGTGTAGGACCCATCCCGTTTAAGTAGGGGCCCAATACTGGATGTTGTTCTCGACTTTGATTTGGCATAGGAAAAGAAATACTTGGGTTTCTTTCAATTTCATTTATGGCTTATAGTTCTTCCCGCGTTTCTTGATTCCTGTAAGATTCCTTTAGTTTTAATTCGATGTTTGCTATTTCTCTGACCAGTGTCTAATTACGTATTTCAGATATATTGGCCTCTTGTAGTTGCTCCGCTATTCTCTGCCTTCGGCTGTATAGGGAGCGCCTCTCTCTTTCTAGTTTACATCTTATCCTTCTTTTTCCTTAAGGGAATTTGCCTTGAGCAAACCTCAAGTGTCACAGAGTTAATTTGTTCTAGACATAGGTTAGGATCCGTGATGCTTAGGCAATCTTCCCAGTTTATATCATTTAGGACTTGGTTTACTTGGTCCCACCTTATGTTTTTGTTATTGAAGTTGAATTTGGAGAAGGCTTCCTCGCGGCTGATCACATTTTGTTGATCTGGGGCTCCCCGCATGCATGTCTGGACCTCTATTATGTTGTGATCTGAGTATATTGTTTTTTATATGATGACATTTCGTATCAGATCATCATTGTTGGTGAAGATGAGGTCCAGCGTATTCTCTAATCTTGTAGGCTCTACTATTTGCTGGTTTAAGGTGAACTTGGTGCAGAGATTTAGAAGTTCATGTGTGTGCGAGTTTTTATCTGAGCTGCCTCCTGGTGTTATCTCTGCTGCCACATTGTTTGCAATGCTCCTCCATTTTAGGTGCCTTAGGTTGAAATCCCCCAGGAGCAAGATGTTGGGGGCAGGAGCTGGAAGATTTTCCAGACAGTGATTAATTTTCAGAATGTTGTTAATTGCTCATTACTCTGTAATTTGTTCGTGATTGTAACCATGTATGGACGTGTTTGATTCATTACCTTTGTAACTGATGATTGTTACCAGCTCTACCTGGAGCTCATTACCTTTGTAACTTGTCATGACTGTGACCAGCTCTAGTTCATTACTTTTGTAACTTGTCATGAATGTGACTAGCTCTACCTGGAGCTCATTACCTTTGAAACTTGGCCATAATTGTGACCATATCTAGTTCATTACCGCTGTAACTTGTTCAGTTATCTATCAAAACTTTGGAGTCCAGTCCCTGGACCCATTATGTACCTCTGTAATCTTTTTACTACCACCCACAGGATGGGTATGGGGTACATAATAAAGATATTAAACTTAAACTAAACTGTAGCTACAACTAAAAAGTGATCTGATATATCTGTGGCCCTTCTATAAACATATACATCCTAAAGTCTACCCACCAGTCATTTATCTACCAATACGTAGTCCAACAAACTACTGTCATTACGCCCTATATCATATCTTGTATATTTATTTATCATCTTTTTCTTAAAATATGTGTTGCCTATAACCAATCCCCTTTCTATACAAAGTTCAATCAAATGCTCCCATTATCATTTACACCTGGCACCCCAAACTTACCTACCACACCCTCTCTAAACGCTTCTCCTACTTTAGCATTTATGTCCCTTTACACAATTACTGTCTCACTTGGCTCAAACGCTCCTAAACACTTTCTTAACATCTCCCAAAATCTCTCTTTCCTCTACACTCCTCTCTTCTCCAGGTGCATACACACTTATAACCCACTTTTCGCAAAACCAGGGATGCCAAGCCCATGTTGACACTTTACAGATCGCTTGTTCTATCTAGGCTGGAATATTGCTGCACACTAACTGCACCTTTCAAGGCGGGTGAAATTGCTGACCTTGAAAATGTGCAGAGAACCTTCACGGCACGCATAAGTGCGATAAACCACCTCAACTACTGGGAACGCTTGAAGTTCCTAAACCTGTACTCTCTAGAACGCAGGCGGGAGAGATACATTATTATATACACATGGAAAATTCTAGAGGGATTAGTACCAAACTTGCACACGAGAGTCACTCCCTACGAAAGCAAAAGACTCGGCAGGCGATGTAACATTCCCCCAATGAAGAGCAGGGGTGCCACTAGCACGTTGAGGGACAACACAATAAGTGTGAGGGGCCCAAGATTGTTCAACTGCCTCCCAGCATACATCAGGGGGATTACCAACAAGCCCCTGGCTGTCTTCAAGCAGGCACTGGACAGGCACCTCAAGTCGGTACCTGATCAGCCGGGCTGTGGTTCGTACGTTGGACTGCGTGCGGCTAGCAGTAACAGCCTGGTTGATCAGGCTCTGGTCCAACAAGAGGCCTGGTCACGGACCGGGCCGCGGGGGCGTTGACCCCTGGAATTCTCTCCAGGTAGACTCCAGGTGACCCTTATTTTAATCCACACAATCCTTGAATTTATACATTTATATTCCCTCTTCACTCTCCATAACTGATCCTTCAACATTATTGCTACCCCTTCCTTAGCTCTAACTCTCTCATATACTCCTGACTTAATCCCATTTATTTCTCCCTACTGAAACTCGCCTACCCCTTTCAGCTTTGTTTCGCTTAGGGCCAGGACATCCAACTTCTTTTCATTCATAACCTTTGCAATCACTTCTTTCTTATCATCTGCACTACATCCACGCACTTTCAAACATCCCAATTTTATAAAGTTCTTCTTTTCCTTCTATTTAGTAATTTATACAGGAGAAGGGGTTACTAGCCCATTGCGCCCGGCATTTAGCCGTCTTCTACGACACGCATATCTTACGAAGGAAGAAATTCTGTTCCACTTCTCCATGGACATAAGCAGGAATAAACAAGAACAGGAACTAGGAAGAAAATAGAAGAAAACCCAGAGGGGTTAGTATATATATGCTTGTACATGCATGTGTAGTGTGACCTAAGTGTAAGTAGAAGTAGCAAGACATACCTGCAACCTTGCATGATTATAAAACAGAAAAAGACACCAGCAATCCTACCATAATGTAAAACAATTTCAGGCTTCTGTTTCACACTCATTTGGTAGGACGGTAGTACCTCCCTGGGTGGTTGCTGTCTACCAACCTACTACCTACATAATAATAATAATAATAATAATAATAATAATAATAATAATAATAATAATAATAATAATAACAATAATAATATAATCAAACTAAGTGCTAAACCCGGATGGTTTAGTGTTTGGTCTCGTCTTGTCTGATATATATATATATATATATATATATATATATATATATATATATATATATATATATATATATATATATATATATATATATATATATATATATATATATATATATATATATAGGCTGATAGTTTATAATCTTATTGTGATAGTCTTATAGTTACATAATTTTATAGTCTAATTTTATACAATTATAGTCTGATAGTTTTATAATCTTATAGTCTGATAAACCTATAATCTTACAGACTGATAAACGTATAATCTTATATTTTGATAATCTTATAAACGATATAGAAATATATTACATAAGATTTCTCGGTTAAAAAAATATATATTTAAATATCATGTTTCCTGGAACCTACATGAAACATTTTTACTTTTAATTCTAATATCCACAATTATACCTGGAGTATACCTGGAGAGGGTTCCGGGGGTCAACGCCCCCGCGGCCCGGTCTGTGACCAGGCCTCATGGTGGATCAGGGCCTGATCAACCAGGCTGTTACTGTTGGTCGCACGCAAACCGAAGTACGAACCACAGCCCAGCTGGTCAGGTACTGGCTTTAGGTGCCTGTCCAGTGCCTGCTTGAAGACAGCCAGGGGTCTATTGGTTATCCCCCTTATGTATGCTGAGAGGCAGTTGAACAGTCTTGGGCCCCTGGCACTTATTGTGTTGTCTCTTATCGTGCTAGTGGCACCCCTGCTTTTCATTGGGGGGATGTGGCATCGTCTGCCGAGTCTTTTGCTTTCATAGGGAGTGATTTTCGTGTGCAAGTTTGGTACTAATCCCTCTAGGATTTTCCAAGTGTAAATAATCACGTATGTCTCCCGCCTGCGTTCTAGGGAGTACAGGTTGAGGAACTTCAAGCGCTCCCAGTAATTGAGGTGTTTGAGCAGGGTAAATAATTTTAATGTCAGGTGTAATGGGAATCCATCACTTCAGTTTCCTCAGTAAAATATCTGGGAATCCCCTTTGACCCATGCATGTCAGGAGAATTGATAGGGAACAGTGTAGTAAAGAAAGCGAATGCCAGACTGAAGTTCCTCTACAGACAAGCACAGTGTCTACCTACTGAGGCTGGCAGGACCCTATGTCTAGCCCTTATACAATGTCATATGGACTACGCTTGCTCTTCATGGTACTCTGCCTTGACAAAAAACTGAAAGATAAACTGCAAATCACCCAGAACAAAATGGTAAGATTCATCCTGGACCTGGGTCCAAGAGAGCATGTAGGCCAGGATGAATTACAACAATTGGATATGCTGAATATTGAAGACAGAGTAAAACAACTTAAATTAAATCAAGTTTATAAAATTGCTCACAAACAGTGTCCAGAATATCTTGCTGCCAAATTTGTCAAGGCTGGGAACCAAAGCAGTCATAGTACTAGGGGGAGAGAGCACAACTTTGTAGTTCCCACAGTCAGTGGCCAGGCTTCAAACACCTTTTATTGTACAGCAATAAAGGAATGGAACAGACTGCCTGCACATGTCAAAGCCAGTCATAGCATGAGCCAGTTCAAGAAGAGAACCAAAAGGTACCTAATGAATGTAGCGACAGAAAGGGAGGAGAATGATTTTTTATTGTTTAGCTAACACACATGTATATGTAAATAACTCTCTTTTACCTTATTCCTAGTATACATATATCCTTTATAATATAACAACATATATATCCTACAATGTAAAAAATTAAGGTATAAAAAGGACCCCAATGGAAATAAGTCACTCTGTCTGACTTTTTGGGTTATCCTAGGTTCTCTACATATATGCTGCTATGTATGATAATGTATGTAAATGTATTTGTGTATACCTGAATAAACTTACTTACTATCGCAGTTATGCGTGCCGTGAAGGTTCTCTGTACATTTTCTAGGTCAGCAATTTCACCTGCCTTGAAAGGTGCTGTTAGTGAGCAGCAATATTCCAGCCTAGATAGAACAAGCGACCTGAAGAGTGTCATCCTGGGCTTCGCATCCCTAGTTTTGAAGGTTCTCATTATCCATCCTGCCATTTTTCTAGCAGATGCGATTTATACAATGTTGTGGTTTTTGAAGGTGAGATCCTCTGACATTATCACTCCCAGGTCTTTTACATTAGTTTTTCGCTCTATTGAGTGGCTTTCCATATCGGAGTAATTGAAATTTCTCATCATTGAACTTCATATTGTTTTCTGCCGCCCATTTAAAGATTTGGTTGATGTCCGCCTGGAGTCTTGCGGTGTCTTCAATGGAGGACACTTAGTTTAGTTTGATATCTTTATTATGCACCCCATACCCATCCTGTGGGTGGTAGTCAAAAGATTACAGAGGTATTAGTGCCAGGAAAAAAAGACCCCCCCATACCACCAATCCGACGACATTCATCTTTGTAAATATACAGGGTCTAAAGCTAGCGATGAACAACAAAATACCTTACATCTGTGGACTCCTTTCACAGAGACCCACATAAAGGATCACTTGGACAATGAAATATGGATCCCGGGCTACAACCTATACAGATGTGACAGAGTGAACAGGCAAAAGGGGGAAGGGGGTTGGCCTGTATATCACAGAGTCACTTATATGCTCAGAACTACTAAATGCCTCAAATGATGTAGTTGAAGTTTTAGCAGTAATGATCGAGAATCAAAACCTGGTCATCGTGGTTGTATACAAGCCTCCGGATGCAACGTCCCAACAATTCCAGGAACAGCTTCTGAAAATTGACCACTGTCTGGAAAACCTTCCAGCTCCTGCTCCCAACATCTTGCTCCTGGGGGACTTCAACCTAAGGCACCTAAAATGGAGGAATATTGCAAATAATGTGTTAGCAGAGATAACACCAGGAGGCAGCTCAGATGAAAACTCGCACACACATGAACTTTTAAATCTCTGCACCAAATTCACCTTAAACCAGCAAATAATAGAGGCAACAAGATTGGAGAATACGCTGGACCTCATCTTCACTAACAATGATGATCTGATGCGAAATGTCATCATATCAAAAACAATGTACTCAGATCACAATATAATAGAGGCCCAGACATGTATGCGGGGAGCCCCAGATCAACAAAATGTGATCAGTCGCGATGGAGCCTTCACCAAATTCAACTTCAATAACAAAAACATAAGGTGGGACCAAGTAAACCAAGTCCTAAATGATATAAACTGGGAAGATAGCCTAAGCATCCCAGATCCTAACCTATGTCTAGAACAAATTAACTCTGTGGGACTTAAGGTTTGTTCAAGACAAATTCCCTTAAGGAAAAGAAGGAGAAGATGTAAACTAGAAAGAGAAAGGCGCTCCCTATACAGGCGAAGGCAAAGAATAACAGAACGGCTACAAGAGGCCAATATATCTGAAATACGTAGGGAGACACTGGTCAGAGAAATAGCAAACATCGAACTAAAACTAAAGGAATCTTACAGGAATCAAGAAACGCGGGAAGAACTAAAAGCCATAAATGAAATTGAAAGAAACCCAAAGTATTTATTTTCTTATGCCAAATCAAAGTCGAGAACAACATCCAGTATTGGGCCCCTACTTAAACGGGATAGGTCCTACACAGATGACAGCAAGGAAATGAGTGAGCTACTAAAGTCCTAGTATGACTCAGTTTTTAGTGAGCCGCTAACCAGACTGAAAGTCAAAGACCTAAATGATTTTTTTTATGAAAGTGCCACAGAACTTGATAGACGCAAACATATCTGACATTATCCTGCCGCCAAATGACTTCGAAGAGGCGATAAATGACATGCCCATGCACTCCGCTCCAGGCCCAGTCTCATGGAACTCTGTGTTCATCAAGAACTGCAAGAAGCCCCTATCACGTGCTTTTAACATCCTATGGAGAGGGAGCATGGACACTGGGGCCGTCCCGCAGTTACTAAAAACAACAGACATAGCCCCACTCCACAAAGGGGGAAGTAAAGCATTGGCAAAGAACTACAGACCAATTGCGCTAACATCCCATATCATAAAAATCTTTGAAAGGGAACTAAGAAGCAGGATCGCCACTCATCTAGATACCCATCAATTCCACAACCTAGGGCAGCATGGGTTTAGAGCATGTCGCTCCTGTCTGTCCCAACTACTCGGCCACTACGACAAGGTCCTGGATGCTCTAGAAGACAAACAGAATGCAGATGTTATATACACAGACTTCTTGCATTTATGGATGACAGAGAATCAGTTACAATTAAAGAGTCAACCTTAGATACATGGACGCATTTGAGTGCAAGGAGTATGGCAAACAGTTCTGTCTGAAGGGTAGAGGCCCAGTTATTGATGCGTGCTCCAATTTCTTTAAGAGAGCCATCACTCTGCATGACAACAGCAGCACTACCAGCTGCACCAGTGGATTGGTGAACAGAACCATCAACGTAAATAATTTGTGAGAGTGTGTGCTGTTTGACTAAATTATCAATACAGCTTAAGGCATCATGTTTGGCTTCAATGCGAAGCTTTGGTTGTGATTTAAGAAGTAGTTTGGGGGGAAATGGAGGGATGGTAGTTTGGAATGGGGTAATATTCCATGGAACGGAGAAGTGCCCCTGTTGCCTTACTTGACATAGATCATGTATCTGATACATGCGGAGGTCGGTCCCAGTTTTTTCGATCCATCTGGAAGGATGTTCACCATTGTTGAGGAAAGTTTGGAGGACTTCTGTGCATGGGTTTGAATGGGCTTGCCTGAGCATATTAACCCCAATTAGGATATTTCTTTCAGTAACACGATCTCTGATGCTAGGAATATCAAGTTCTGTCTGCATAATTAAAATTTTGGCAGTACGAGGGCATCCTAAAATGATCCTCATTGCTTCGTTCTGCAGTTTTTCAGCCCTCCAAGCTTCCAGTCAGACACTAAGAGCAAGTAGTGGCGCAACATAATCAACCAATGATCTAATATAAGCAAGATACATCATTTTCAAAATTTTAACATTAGCACCATACCTGGAGTGAAACCCTGCCACAACTCTAAGCGCTCTCAGCCTTTCTTTGTATTGGCGACAAAGTCTCGTGGTGGACCTGACTTGAGTGGTGGACCTGACTCTTGAGTGGTGGACCTGACTTAACTCAGTGAAGACGTGTCTTGTGTACTCTCTGTGGACTGAACCATCTTTGCTGTGCTTCCGTTATTAGCTACCTGAGATTGGATGATGGTTTCCCTCGACTACGAGCAGCTATATCTCCAAATGAAGGCGGAATTAACGGAAGCTAGAAGAGAGATTCAACGTTTGAAGGGTATATGCAAGGATTATCCCCGGAACAATGTCGCCGATGATCAGACCAACGAATGGATGCTAGTCGAATCTGAAGGGACGAAGCTGAAGTTGAAGAAGGTCCAGGAGACTGCTGTGAAAACCAGCAACTCTTTCTCCTTGTTATCAGACGAATGTGAAGACATCCCAGCGAAAACCATCTCTACAAAGACCGTCGAGAACGTCATGCACACCGCCAGTCGAGGTAAGAACATTGTTTTAGTTGGGGATAGTCAGATTAAGTTTATGGATAGGGAATTTTGTCTTAAGGATAGGAATAGGAGGCAGAGGGTGTGTTATCCTGGGGCTGGGATGAAGGATATTGTTAGCCGTCTGGACGACATCATGAGAGGTAATGGGAGCAATCCTATTATCTGTCTCAGTGCTGGAGGCAACGATGTTGGCAGACGTAGGAGTGAGGAGCTGATTAGCAGCTATAGGTCAGCAATAGACAGAATTAGGAAGAAGGGTGGGAACCCTGTCATATGTGGTATTTTGCCAAGGAGAGGAGTTGGAAATGAATGGTTGTCCAGGGCAATTGGTGTCAATTGCTGGCTGGACAAATACTGTAAGGAAAATGCAGTAACATTCATTGACAACTGGGACCTCTTCTATGGCAGAAATGACATGTATGCCAGGGATGGGGTTCACTTATCTAGGTCTGGGGTGGGGGCACTGGCACCTGCAGTGGAGGGAGCTGTTAGGGCTTTAAACTAGAAAAAGTTAGTGGTATGGGTTATGGGGGGAAAACAGTGAAGTCCCAGTGAAGTAATGTTATAAATTCTAGGGGAACTAGTAATAGGCAGAATAAGGTGGATATTGGAAAGCCAGTGGCACTAGGTGACAAGGACAGTAATAGGTATAAGGGGAAAAACAGAAATGAGCAGGAAGGGTAAAGAGAAAGGAGGGTCTTTAAGTGTATATTACACCAATAGTCGTAGTGCTAGGAATAAGATGGACGAGTTGAGAGTAGTTGCAAGTACAGGTAATATTGATGTTTTTGCAATAACTGAAACATGGTTTAATATGAAAAATCGGGACTTGCCTGCCGAATGTCACATTCAGGGTTTTAAATTGTTCCAAGTAGACAGAAGTATCGGGAAGGGGGGTGGGGTGGCACTCTATGTCCGTGATCATTTAAATTGTTGTATAAAAATGGGTATAAAGTCTGAATTAACACATACAGAGTCTGTCTGGATAGAATTTTCAGAGGGGCATGAAAAATTGATTTTAGGTGTGATATACCGTCCCCCAAACTTAGATAGGGACCAAGGGAGACTACTATGGGAGGAAATTGTTAAGGCCACAATGCACGATAACGTAGTTATTCTGGGTGACTTCAACTTTAGTCAAATTGATTGGAATTTTTGACTGGGAATTTAGAATCTAACGATTTCTTAGAAGTAGTTCAAGATTGTTTTTTGAAGCAGTTTGTGACAGAACCTACAAGGGGAAATAGTCTGCTTGACTTAGTTCTGGCAAACAAGGAAACCCTTGTTAATAATAAGAACATAAGAACATAAGAAAGGAGGAACACTGCAGCAGGCCTGTTGGCCCATACTAGGCAGGTCCTTCACAATCCGTCCCACTAACAGAATATTTGCTCAACCCAATTTTCAATGCTACCCAAGAAATAAGCTTTGACAATTCTACCCACTCATGCGCGAGTCCCACTCAAATCCAACCCCTCTCACTCATGAATTTATCCAACCTAAATTTGAAACTACCCAAGGTCCTAGCTTCAATAACCCTACTAGGCAGACTGTTCCACTCATCAACTACCCTATTTCCAAACCAATACTTTCCTATATCCTTTCTAAATCTAAACTTATCTAACTTGAATCCATTATTGCGGGTTCTCTCTTGGAGAGATATCCTCAAGACCTTATTTATATCCCCTTTGTTAATACCCATTTTCCACTTGTATACCTCGATCATGTCTCCCCTCATTCTACGTCTTACAAGTGAATGTAATTTTAGGTCTTCAATCTTTCTTCGTAAGGAAGATTTCTAATGCTATGTATTAATTTAGTCATTCTACGCTGAATGTTTTCTAACGAATTTATGTCCATTCTGTAATATGGAGACCAGAACTGAGCTGCGTAATCTAGGTGAGGCCTTACTAATGATGTATAAAGCTGTAATATAACCTCTGGACTTCTGTTGCTAACACTTCTTGATATAAATCCCAGTAATCTATTTGCCTTATTACGTACGCTTAGGCATTGCTGTCTTGGTTTAAGGTTGCTGCTTACCATCACCCCTAAGTCCTTCTCGCAATCTGTATGGCTAAGTTCTACGTTATTTAACTTATAAGTGCTTGGGTTATGGACACTCCCGAGCTTCAGAACCTTGCATTTATCTACATTGAACTGCATCTGCCACTTTTCTGACCACGAATTAAGTTTGTCTAAATCTTCCTGAAGTTCTATGACATCTATGTTTGAATCAATTATCCTACCTATCTTCGTGTCGTCGGCGAATTTGCTCATATCACTAGTAATTCCCTCATCAAGGTCATTGAAACAGCTGGACCGACTGAAACAAAATAAATCTATGAAACAGCTGGACCGACTGAAACAAAATAAATCGCCGGGTCCTGATGAGCTTTTTGCAAGGGTTCTTAAGGAATGCAAAATGGAACTCTGTGAACCAATATCTAACATTTTTAATTTATCTCTTCAAACAGGTGTAGTGTCTGATATGTGGAAGATGGCTAATGTAATTCCTATTTTTAAAGCAGGGGACAAGTCACTACCGTCAAACTACCGCCCAATAAGCCTGACCTCAATTGTAGGCAAATTACTAGAGTCAATTATAGCTGATATTATTAGAAGCCATCTAGATAACCATAATTTGATTAATGATACCCAGCATGGATTCACGAGGGGCCGTTCCTGCCTATCTAATTTATTAACCTTCTTCAGTAAAGCTTTTGAGGCTGTTGATCACGATAAAGAATTCGATATTGTTTATTTAGACTTTAGTAAGGCTTTTGATAGAGTACCGCACCAGAGACTGTTAAAGAAAGTGGCAGCTCATGGCATTGGGGGAAAAGTGCTGTCATGGATCGAGTCATGGCTCACCAATAGGAAGCAGAGAGTGTGCATAAATGGGGTTAAATCCGAATGGGGACTTGTAACAAGTGGTGTTCCACAGGGATCAGTCTTAGGCCCGTTGTTGTTTATAATATATATAAATGACCTTGACGAGGGAATTACTAGTGATATGAGCAAATTCGCTGATGACACGAAGATAGGTAGGATAATCGATTCAGACGTAGATGTCACGGAACTTCAGGAGGATTTAGACAAACTCAATTCCTGGTCAGAAAAGTGGCAGATGCAGTTCAATGTAGATAAATGCAAGGTTCTGAAGCTCGGGAGTGTCCATAACCCAAGCACTTATAAGTTAAATAACGTAGAACTTAGCCATACAGATTGCGAGAAGGACTTGGGGGTGATGGTAAGCAGCAACCTTAAACCAAGACAGCAATGCCTAAGCGTACGTAATAAGGCAAATAGATTACTGGGATTTATATCAGAAGTGTTAGCAACAGAAGTCCAGAGGTTATATTACAGCTTTATACATCATTAGTAAGGCCTCACCTAGATTACGCAGCTCAGTTTTGGTCTCCATATTACAGAATGGACATAAATTCGTTAGAAAACATTCAGCGTAGAATGACTAAATTAATACATAGCATTAGAAATCTTCCTTACGAAGAAAGATTGAAGACCCTAAAATTACATTCACTTGTAAGACGTAGAATGAGGGAGACATGATCGAGGTATACAAGTGGAAAATGGGTATTAACAAGGGGATATAAATAAGGTCTTGAGGATATCTCTCAGAGAGAACCCGCAATAATGGATTCAAGTTAGATAAGTTTAGATTTAGAAAGGATATAGGAAAGTATTGGTTTGGAAATAGGGTAGTTGATGAGTGGAACAGTCTGCCTAGTAGGGTTATTGAAGCTAGGACCTTGGGTAGTTTCAAATTTAGGTTGGATAAATTCATGAGTGAGAGGGTTGGATTTGAGTGGGACTCGCGCATGAGTGGGTAGAATTGTCAAAGCTTATTTCTTGGGTAGCATTGAAAATTTGGTTGAGCAAATATTCTGTTAGTGGGACGATTGTGAAGGACTGCCTAGTATGGGCCAACAGGCCTGCTGCAGTGTCCTCCTTTCTTATGTTCTTATGTTCTTATGTT
>WNWK01019106.1:0-38510 GCA_009830355.1 Cherax destructor | reverse complement strand
GTATGTGGGTTGAAAAATGGGCACAAGTAAAAATTGTATGTTTTTAAAAAATAAAAGTAAAACTATTTGTCAAAAATTTCATCAGAGGATAGACAAATACTTAAATGGGGTAGGGGAAAAACATACACTACACAAAGGGGGGTTTGGGATTGGACATTGTCTCTGTTATATTTGCATCCCTAAGGAACATTAAGATAAAATCCCCTATTGCTAAACATAATGAGGGAAAAGTTCCTGGGCCTTCACCTTGACAGCAGCCTGAAATTCAGCACCCATACCCAACACATAACAAAGAAATTCCAAAAACTGTGGGGATCCTCTCAAAGATACGGTATTATGTCCCACAATCAGCCCTACTCCCCTATACTACCCTCATCTATCCCTACCTCACATATGCCTTTTTATGGGGATAACAAAATTTCCCACCTAAAGCCAATAATAACCCAAAAAAAAACCGCAGTAAGAATTTCACGCAACCCAAAGCTAGGCGCACCCTTACTTTCAAAGATAAAATCTCACTGTCCAGAATATCCATATTTACACTGCTATCTACATTTATAGAACCATTAATTCCAACTTTAAACCCCTGAGCAAAAACACTTTCGACAGTTGTGACAGGACCCATAGATATAATACCAGACATAAACATCTCGCATTCCTCGTTCGACTAAATCTATACAAAAATTCAATGCGTAAAAAAGGCCAAAAATCTGGAACTTCCTGCCTAAAAACTCTAAAACTGCAGACAAAACCCTCCATTTAAAAAGCCCCGTTAAAACATCTTATCCCCTTACGCCCCCAACCGGTGTAACCACATGATAACTACTTTTACCCACTTCCCACAGCAAAATACACTTAGATATCTGGTTCTTTTTTTGCACAGTACAAACCCACAGCAAAATGCATTATTGATTTTGTGTTTCCCCCTTAATTTGCACAGTACTAAAAAATTCTAATACAACTATTTTTCTAATTTTAAGCTATATAAGTTTGCCTAAGAACCCAATATAGAAACTATATTATGCCAATAATCACCTTTATCATCAACATATAAAATAATTGATAACTTCTTAAACTAATTGTTAAATTCTTAAATTTTAAATTCCAGTACCTAAATTTTGTAAACCTAGTTAATCACAAATTACCTAACCTTACTATCTGTATAATCATTGTGTAGCTATTGAGTAAGACCTATCATAAGACTGCCCTGAAAGCCTAGGCATACCTAGGCATATTATACCATCTTGTAATATCTACTTTATTAAATTTATAATTATAAGTACCCCCCCACCGATATTACATGAAATTGGGGAATTTGAATTGAATTTGAATTTGAATGTCATCGTATTTCCCCTACCAGACCCTTCTTGGTCAGGCTGTCCCGGGAGTTCAACTGACCCCGTGCCCTTAAAGTTAGTGGGTAGCGAGGGTGTACCGGTTTCCAGGTAGTTTCACCCAGTACTGGCCGTCCTTGAACTGGACATGGCTCAAATAATCCTGGTAAGTTTCTTCATGTTCAGGGGGGAGGGTGATCATTAATCCCTACTACATCCAGGTCCCACAGTTTATGGACTGGTTCACCGTCAATATGCTGACTTGGGTTTCCGATGACCCTCATGTAATGATGCATCATGACCTTTGCTGTGGTGCCAGACCCCTTCCCGGGTCGCAGAAATGGGCTTTCCCTGCCTCCTATGTATACCCAGTCCTTGGCCGTTTTCTTGACACTTTTCGGGAAAAATTCTAAGTTCCCTCAAATTGTGCTGCGTTGTCAGTGGTAATTTCCGGTCCGCTAATTTACCCAACCCCCTAAACGTTGATTTCCCGGGCTAGGCCCTTGGTGGTAATGATATGGGGGCCTCTTCCTATCAAGGGTGTCACTTTTGAACTTTAATTAACCCACCCAAGCACAATTGGTATTAGGTGAGAATAAGTGATAAAGCCCTCAACAAGCTTGAGACTTTCTTTATTTATATTGACTTGACTCAGAAAGAATCTAACTGTTAGCCTCAAACCCAACTAAAATGTATATTGTTGTTATAAAAGCAACCTAGCAACCCCCGTACACAATAGTAAATAGTTACAGGATTTAAGCTAGCAAATCACAATTTAAATGAGTCAAATACAATAAATTCACACATAAAAATATGTAGCCTTTCAAATAATTCACTTGTTAACACAAAATAATTCAGAATTCACTTATAAACAGTATATGAATAATGTTGTGTAATTAGCTTTGGCTTAACTGAGCCTAGATTGTTGTATAGTCAGTTGGAAAGGTAACTCCTAGCCTAACTTTATAACTGTTGAAATTAATGTGCAACTAGCCTAAATCTAGCTTGCAATCAAGTAAATGATAGCTAGGTTAAATCTGACCTAACTGTTATAACTGTTATAATTATTGCAGAAGCCTAGCCACCTGTCGCTACCTTGCAATCACTGTAAGTAATTAAATATACAAGTTTCCTAACCTGGCTTACTTGTAATCATTGTAAAAAAATAAACTCACAACCTTAACTAGCCTACTTGGCCTGCCTGTAGATTACTGTAAATAATAAACTTCTGATTAGTTAAAACTTAACCTAGCCTGAGTAAGTCTTTGGGCCTAGGTGTGATAACTTAACCTAACTTCGATAATGACTGGTACATTAACTGTGGCCTAGCTAATTAAGACTAATCTGACTGCTTAATCAGCTATTCCACATCTCGGGTAGAAGGACCATGTAGAAACTTGTTTTGGGACTGCCTTCTTGTAAGCTGCACTTTTAGCAAGCACTGTTGACACCGACACTCTGAGACACTTCTCTCAGACTTACAAGTGGCTATGGGACAAATTTCTAGCTAACTGCAGTAAAGGAATTCCACACTGCTTACACATACTGAAAGGGTTTAACTACTTGATGGAGTGGAATTGTGGATCCTAGATCTTCCTAAGCTATAAACCCCCCCCAAACACCATGTGCAGGAAGATTCTTAATCTGCAAATTGGTGATATTAGTGTCTTGTATTAACTCAGAATCCCCAGCCCTAGGGTATATCCTCCAACAATATCTAAACAGTAAGAGACCACCAGACTTGAACAAAAGCGACTGGTACATACCAATACAAAGGCGTCCATCCCAAGACCCACAGATAACTCATAACGTTTTCCCCAAAAACTGGCCAGATACTAGGAAAAAAGTCTAGTCTTACTGCAATAGGTCTGGATGGAGAGAATATCCATGGCTTCGGGATCTCTCCTCCGGGGCCCCGGACAGATGGAAGTCAGTGGGGATGCTGCCCTTTGCAGGCCCTTTTTCACTCCTTGAAGTCCAGTCTGGTAAGAACCTGGTCATTCAGTCCACACTGCTTAGATTCAAGTGTGGGCGCCAGTTCTCGTTAGCAACCTATCCCAAGGTTCGTCTATTTGGGGCTTATATTTACCATATTAAGGTGCTAGAACTACATTATTAATATCTAACGTTGCCTCAATAATCCTATATTAGTTTCTAACTGTACAAACTTGCCTAGGTGTTCCTAGGTGAACAAATCTATAATTAAAATGTACACAATTGCTACCTTCGTCAACTTGAATTGTATGTTTTTGTTGGGTGTGTAGGTTCATGAACTCCGAGGGCCGATCCGTGGTAGGTTAAGGCTCCAAACGGCTCACTTACCCTGTGGAACTTGAGGACTCAAAACGTTTCCACAACCTATGTACTAATAATAATTTATAATAATAATAATCGCACTGGAGTGCTTTAGTTGTCAGCTACCAAACCTATACGAAATCGATGACATTTACAGCGTCCCCAGAGTGATTATTAATTATATTTCATTATTATCACCATCACATACCTTGTTCACTGAGTGTAATAATTTTTAAGCTGCCATGAGACAAAAAATGTCAACACGCAGACGAACACACCTTGACTGTGACTTCTTTGTACTTCTTCCATTTTCCTCTTGTTTTTCCGCTTCCAAGTGCTGCTGCATGTCTATTGTGCACCAGTGCTGCTGACGTCTTTTAACCCCATAGTCCCAAGATAGTTAAGTGCAGCAGCACCTGGAAGGGAAAAGGAGTACAAAAGAAGTTACAGTAAAGGGATCAGCTGGTGTGTTCGTCTGTGTGTTTACATTCTGTGTCTTGTGGCAGCTTAATTAAGAAATGATTAAACTCAGTGAACAAGGTATGTTGATGGTGATAATAATAATAATTATTAAGATACCGAGAATGTAAACACACAGACGAACACACCAGCTTCCCTTTACTGTGAACTTCTTTGACCCATTTTCCTTTTCCAAGTGCTGCTGCACTTTTGTACTATGGGTACACAATCAAGTACAAATATGTAGTCTTGGAGGCTTTAAAAGCTAGTGTAGTGAGTGGCTGTAAGAAGGAGATTGAGAGACGCAGACACACTGCGCTGCCGTTACCTGACCAAGTTCTCATACGTTACAATATTTTTTTCGTCGGAGAGCCCGTCGTAACTGAGTTGTGGGAAGTGAGGAGAGGCTGTATATAGTGTCTCTAAATTGTATGAAGAATTTCTTGAAGCGATGACTGTAGGATGGCTGGTGAGGAGGAAGGAGGTGGAGTCTGTTGACTCGGGGCCCTTCACACCATACACTTAGAATCTGGAAGAATGAGCTTTTGGGAGCCCACACAGCTGGCTTTGTAAAGGTGGCAGACAGGTACAAAGGAATCTCTTGACCAGCAATATGAGCCTTAAAATAAGACGCTAGGACCCAATATATGGGTAGAGAATGGCACACGTGGTTGCTTTGTATGGTTGGTGGCTGGCTTGGGTTGCTACTATTGCATCTGTGTGCTTGCTGGCTGGCCTCCACACTACTCATGGGATTTTAAGCTGCTTGGTTTGGCAAGCCACAATATACCACAGGGATGGTGACTATCACTATGACAGCGTTGAACTCGTAGCACAGAGCAATATCAGGACAAAACTCAAAGGAACTTGCTTGGCTTACTTCTCACTCAGCTGGGTTGGCTTGCTGGCTTAAGCCCTCCACACTGGCTAGGATGGCTGAAGTCTTGTAACTATGTGCACAGTAGGTTGGGAAGCTGGCTTGGCAGGCTAGGCTGGTTTAGGACTTAGGTGGCTGGTTGGCTTAGGCTCTCCCCACAGACTGGTTACTGGCTTGGCTAATTTTGCAAAACCTGGATCTACTCAAAGGTTGCAAAATAGCATGTATACTAGTAAGAACTAACCAGGAACTACGTAGACAGGCTGGAGATACTTGGCGTAGCATCGGGTGCAGGTTGTGGGTGATAGCTGGCTAGACTGGCCTCCATGCAGTCGCACACAATGTCCATCAGCTTGCAGAAGTTTATCTCTGTAAATCACAATAATCATCAGTCCCTCCCACGTTCCTTGACTGCCCCTCCCAGGTCCCTTCCACTCCTGTCCCCTCCCAAGCCCCTTCAAGCTTCCTCTTCCATCTCCTGCCCTCTACTTTTGTACAGTCTATAGTCTCCCGATGGTTGCTCTCCCTCCTCCTTCCATTTCTAATGTTGTCCCCCATTCTGCATCTTTGTCTTTCAAAACACTGGAAGCAAATTTATTACAGAGTCTGGAACGTTGATGGACACCGCCCCACCTCCGGTCCCCCTCTCTCTCTTCGTCTACACCCTCCTTTCTTCACAGCGTCCCACTCCTCTGATTACAGGTCTTCCGCTTCCTCCACACGTGGACTTTTCTAACTCCCAGTCCATAGATACCTCTAACTTCGACTTATATCTTTCTCTCCATAAATCATGGCTTATTTTGCAGTGGAATATCCGAGGCCTCAGGGGTAACCGGGTGAACTTCTGGTGTTGCTTTCCCAGTTTTCCCTGTTGGTGTCTGTTTGCAAGAACCCAAATTACAATCCGCTGTTATCCAGCCCTTTTCAGGCTATGATTTGTTATATTCATCGGATCCTTTTCCGATGAAACCTTTAACGAAAGTGCTCTTCTTATACACACTGGTATTCCATACCATCAGCTCTGTGTGTTCTTCTACATTACACTGCAGCCCGTATCCACTTGAATAAGTGGTATACACTCTGTTCTTTATATCTCTCCCTTCATGGGCATTGTCTACCCAGATGTTGATTTTCTGGTTTCTTCATTGCCACCACCTCTTCTGTTACTTTGCGATTTTAAACACACCATTTTCTTGAGGAGGGTCGCACTGTGACTCCCATGGCGTTCAGTTGGAGGCATTCCTTGCTTCTGTCCCCCTCCATGTTTTAAATACGGGTACTCCTACCCCTTTTGATCCTC
The DNA here is from genome assembly GCA_009830355.1 of Cherax destructor. Taxonomy (NCBI): domain Eukaryota; kingdom Metazoa; phylum Arthropoda; class Malacostraca; order Decapoda; family Parastacidae; genus Cherax; species Cherax destructor. The sequence goes on along the minus strand of WNWK01019106.1, from coordinate 32,245 downwards.
GAACTCATTCTTTCTCTTGCATTGATCTCTCCATTTGCTCTTCCTCAACTGTCCTCAACTTCACCTGGTCTGTCCTCCCAGACTTACATGACAGTGATCATTTTCCTATCATCCTTAAGTCCCCTTTGTATTCTCCACCTCCTCGTAGCCCACGCTGGCAATTTGACCGGGTGAAATGGGACCTTTACGCACATAATAATAATAATAATAATCTTTATTTACTACAAGTACATGTACATGGTATACAGGCCTAGCTGACATCAGTGACATACTACTATATAGAAAGTCCCTTGTTATGCTGAGCATTTCGGGCAGATTAGGTCAGTGTCCTAGGATGCGACTCACACCAGTCGACTAACACCCAGGTACCCATTTTACTGATGGGGAACATAGACAACAGGTGTAAAGAAACACGCCCAATGTTTCTGCCCTGGCTGGGAATCGAACCCAGGCCCTCGCCGTGTGAAGCGAGAGCTTTAGCCACCAGACCACCAGAGCCACTGCCACATCTTACTGCCTTTCATGAGGTTCCTTCCTCGTCCTCCATTGATAAGGTTTTACATCTCTTTTCATCCTCCGTCTTCACAGCAGCTTCGCATTCATCCCCCAAACCTCTGGCAAGCATTCTCAGAAGTCGTGCCTTGGTGGTCTCCTGCTTGTGTTCGGGCAGTATGTTTGCAACGAGCTGCGTGGGGTAGGTACCGGTACCTGGAGTTTACCTGGAGAGAATTCCAGGGGTCAACGCCCCCAAGGCCCTGTCCGTGACCAGGCCTCATGTTGACCAGAGCCTGATCAACCAGGCTGTTACTGCTGGCCACACGCAGTCCAACTTACGAACCACAGCCCGGCTGATCAGGTACTGACTTGAGGTGCCTGTCCAGTGCCTGCTTGAAGACAGCCAGGGGTTTGTTGGTAATCCCCTGATGTATGCTCGGGAGGCAGTTGAACAATCTTGGGCCCTGACACTTATTGTGTTGTCCCTCAACGGGCTAGTGGCACCCTGCTCTTCATTGGGGGATGTTACATCGCCTGCCGAGTCTTTGCTTTCGTAGGGAGTGATTTTTGTGTCAAGTTTGGTACTAAGCCCTCGAGAATTTTCCATGTGAATATAATAATGTATCTCTCCCGCCTGCTTTCTAGAGAGTACAGGTTTAGGAACTTCAAGCGTTCCCAGTGGTTGAGGTGGTTTATCGCACTTATGCGTGCGGTGAAGATTCTCTGCACATTTTCAAGGTCAGCAATTTCACCCGCCTTGAAAGGTGCAGTTAGTGTGCAGCAATATTCCAGCCTAGATAGAACAAGTGATCTGTAAAGTGTCAACATGGGCTTGGCATCCATGGTTTTGAAGGTTCTCATTATCCATCCTGTCATTTTCGAGCAGATGCAATTGCTACTTTGTTATGGTCCTTGAAGGTGAGATCTTCTGACATTGTAGTGAGTTATTACAATCTCTTGTTCATAAGATGGTAAGACTATTATGCTTTGCCTGCAGTGTGCAGACACTTAAGAGCAAATAGCATAGTTTGATGTTTATCTTCAGAATTTTTTTTTTTTTTTTAAGTTTCCCATAAGGACTGCAGTCGAACTCAAACAACCTTCGACGTAAAAATGACAACAGTCCTTTAATGCCATTTGAGAACGAGGCCATCCAGTCTACCACAACCAGATATGAGACTGTGAAATTAAGACACATGTGCAACATCTGGTATCTTTATAGTAGACGTTTCGTTATCCAGTGGCTTTATCAATACAAATTAAAGGACATAATATGAAGAGTTTAGTTTGATATCTTTATTATGCACCCCATACCCATCCTGTGGGCGGTAGTCACCCCATATCCATGGTGTGGGCGGTAGTCACCCCATACCCATCCTGTGGGCGGTAGTCACCCCATACCCATCCTGTGGGCGGTAGTCAAAAGATTACAGAGGTACATAATGGGTCCAGGACTGACCTCAAAAGTTTGATAGCTGAGCAAGTTACAAAGGTAATGAACTCAGATGGTCACAATCATGACAAGTTACAAAGGTATTTGCAGATTACAGAGGTATATATAGGGTCCAGAGACTGGGCCCCAAAGTTTTGATAGCTGAACAAGGTACAATGGTAATGAATTCACTAGTTACAAGGTAATGAATCATGTAAGTAAATTTACTTACGTCTGTACATGGTTGCAATCATGAACAAATTATAAAGCAATGAGCAATCTATTAGTCTACACCCAGCCACAACTGTAATGAGTTATTGGTGCAAATTTTAATTGTTGGGTCACACACACACATATACACATACATATATACACACACACACATACACACAAATACATGTATATACATATACACATACACATACACACACATATATATATACACACACACACACAACATGGCATGGTGGCTAGCGCTTTGCTTCAAGCACGGAGGGCCCGGGTTCAATTCCACGGCCGAACATTTCGAAGTGTTGCTACATACACACACACATACATACAACATGCCTAGTGTCAATCGACATGTGCCTAGGACAAAATGGTAACTAACTAACACACACACACACACACACACACACACACACACGTGGCAATGCTTTATTTACAGGGAGCAAAGTCAGGGTATTTTTCCAGAATGGTCTGTAATATACCACTGTGGATAAAATACTTTGACATATCTTGAACATTTCTGAGTGAGTTGTCTCTGAATTCATTAATTTATCGCACTCCAGTACATAATGATGCAGGGTGTGACAATAATCCAACTGACAAAGTTTACATTTTGTTTGGTCTACATCTGGTGGTGGTGATTTAACCTGCCAAAGATACTTGTAACCCAGCCGGAGGCGGGCGGTAGTGACATCCAAGAGTCTGCTTATTTTGTTGGATGCACCATAGACATGTGGCTCCTCCTGCATGATAGAATGATGATAGATGGACTGACTGGCGTCAATCTCCCTGAGTCTTAAGTCAATAAAATTAGTTGAAGTTCTTTTCGTATTATTGTTCTCAAACTGCTAACTGACAAGCAATTTTGTAATCTATCCCCTTTGAAAACATAAAACTTAGCCAATTTATCAGTTCTATCATGCATCTGAAGACCAATGTGAGATGGAATCACAGCATGGGCACTCTGAATCTACTATCCACAATCCTATCATACCTGTGCCTGGCTTCTGACACAAGCATGCTACAAGTTATACTTGATGAGTTGAGAGCATTGATGGATGACAGAGAATCAGTTACAATTAGAGAGTTAACCTTAGATACATGGACGCATTTGAGTGCAAGGAGTATGGCAAACAGTTCTGTCTGAAGGGCAGAGGCCCAGTTATTGATGCTTGCTCCAATTTCTTTAAGAGAGCCATCACTCTGTATGACAACAGCAGCACTACCAGCTGCACCAGTGGATTGGTGAACAGAACCATCAACGTAAATAATTTGTGAGAGAGTGTGCTGTTTGGCTAAATTATCAATACAGCTTAAGGCATCATGTTTGGCTTCAAGGCGAAGCTTTGGTTGTGATTTAAGAAGTAGTTTGGGGGGAAATGGAGGGATGGTAGTTTGGAATGGGGTAATATTCCATGGAACGGAGAAGTGCCGTTGTTGCCTTACTTGCCACAGATCATGTATCTGATTCATGCGGAGGTCGGTTCCAGTTTTTTCGATCCATCTGGAGGGATGTTCACCAGTGCTGAGGAAAGTTTGGATTGCTTCTGTGCATGGGTTTGAATGGGCTTGACTGAGCATATTAACCCCAATTAGGAAATTTCTTTCAGTAACATGATGTCTGATGTTTGGAATATCAAGTTCTTTCTGCATATTTAAAATTTTGGCAGTACGAGGGCATCCTAAAATGATCCTCATTGCTTCGTTCTGCAGTTTTTCCAGCCCTCCAAGCTTCCAGTCAGACACAAGAGCAAGTAGTGGCGCAGCATAATCAACTAATGATCTAATATAAGCAAGATACGTCATTTTCACAATTTTAACATTAGCACCATACCTGGGGTGAAACCCTGCCACAACTCTAAGTGCTCTCAGCCTTTGAGAGTAGAACTATATACAAAAGATGAGGTAATCAGTCCCTCGGCCTTCGAGCTGGTGTATTCTGCATTGTAGGTCTGGAGATTATGAAGATCAGGTTGTTGTTGTTGTATGTTCGCCGGTACATCCGGCCCGGGTCTTCTCCAAATGGTGACCCGGCATTGGCCCCCTGGGAAGAGGGTGTCATCTTCTTCTTTCTTTCTTGCTGTGGCTCCCCATGATGGGGAGTGTCTTCTGACGTCGCATCTTCATCAGCAGATCTTGGTACTTCAGGCTGTGGTTCCCTCCCATGAAGAAGGATGGGGATAAGAAAGAAGGAAGTGAGAGAAAGAATAGCTGTAGTGGGTAGTCTTGGTCGTCGTCGGGGTTCTCCGGCATCGTCATCGAGGGGGCGGGTGGGTGGCTAGGACTGGGAGCAGTGTCTCCAAATCATGGGTGGCCAGGTAAACCAGCCGGGCTGCTTTGTCCTCGTGGGTCAGATCCCCAGGTGCCATCGGGAAGTGCCTGCGGCGGATGGACGTCGTCGCAGGACAGTCAAGCATGTAGTGAACTAGAGGCTTTGGAACCATCCGGTCGCAGTGGCGGCAAAGCTCCTCACTAATGCGTTCGATGAGGCGCTTTGCAGTAGGGTAGCCGAGGCGCAGGCGGTGGACGCTGACTTGCAGCTCCCTGTTCAGTTTCCTCATGTTTGGTGGGGGCTCCCTATGTGTCGCTCTGTCATACCAGTGCCGGCTCCGAGATGCTCCCGGTGCTGGTAGTGGTGTCTGGCTGCCGAAGCTGCCCCCAGGTGCACCTGCCTGCGGCTAATGGTAACTTGTAGTCACAGGTTGGGCCGCAAGGTGGCAGACTTAGCCGCCCCATCCGCTGCATCATTCCCAGCAAGGTCGATGTGGCTTGTATCCAATTGATTGTTGCTTGCCGGCCCTGCTCGTCAAGTGAATGTAGGTCTCTTCTGATGGCGGTGAGGAGCCGGATGTTATCCTTGTGCTCCCTATGCATGATGGCCTGTATCGCCGCCCTGGAGTCGACGTGGATGACTGGAGGTTGGTGGTGTTCCAGGAGCGCATGTTGGATGGCCCTCTGGATGGCGTGGAGTTCTGCCTGTAGGATGCTGCAGTGGTCTGGGAGGCGCCAGCCGGCCGTTAGGGAGGAGTGACATATCCCGGAACCCGTGCGGCTGGCCTCGGGGTCTCTTGATCCATCAGTGTAGTACACTGCACACCCGGGATGCTCCGCTGCAGCAATGCTTGCAGCTGCCCACCGCTGCAGCACGTGCTGTGGACAGTGACGCTTGCTGGCTGGAAGGTTTGCGAGGTGGATTACGACAGGTTCTGGTGCCCATGGCAGTGGCACGGTGTACCCATCGACTAGCTGGTCGCATCCCTTGTCCTCGAGGAGCGGCATGGGAAGGAGCACCTGTGTCACTTCCGCAGACGACCACAACCATAGTCGGACACGACCTCCTGCGAAGTCGCCTCGCTGACAGTCAAGGAGGTCTCTCAGCAGGCGCTCACCGCCCGGTAGCTGGACAAATTTGGCCAACCTCCTGGCAGCAACAAGGGCGATCCTGTCACTTAGGGGCTGCAGTTGGGTCTCTCTGTTCAGAGTCACTATGTTCGTCCAGCCCGGAGCCCCCAGCATGACCCGAGCCGCAGCATTTTGTACAACGCTGAGGCGCTTGAGGCATGAGGGATGAGCATGGGCCAGGGTGATTGCACCATAGTCGACTAGCGAGTGCACCGCCTGCACGTAGAACATCCGGAGAATATCGTGGCTGGCACCAGTCCTAGGATTGGCCATGGCACGCATGGCCATGACACGTTGCATGGCACGCTCCCTGACATGCTCTGCCTGCTTGCAGAAAAAGAGTCGGCTGTCAATCCATATACCAAGATATTGGTAACTGCTGACCCAGTCCAGGTTGATGTCTGAGATCTTAAGCCTGGTATCAGGCACCTTGGCACGAAAGATCATGGCCTTGGACTTTTCTGCCGAGATCTTGAGGCCAAGGCGACGGCAGGTGGTATCTAGCAGGCTGAGGTCGCGTTGGGCTTTGCGCAACAGTCCGGGCTTCCCGATGACAATGAGTGCCAGGTCATCAGCGTAGCTGAGCAGTCGGGTGCCTGCTGAGAACGTCAGCTGCACCAGCTCATGCATCAGCACGTTGAAGAGAGTTGGGCTGAGGACTCCGCCCTGCGGGTGCCATTTTCCAAGGTCCTGAGGGCAGAAGCTTGGCCCTGGAAGCGTACCCGCGCCTGCTGGCCCTGTAGGTATGAGCCAACCCAGACAAGCAGCTTGCCCCTCATTCCTCTGCGTGCCAGCAGGTCGAGGATGGCCGGTGCACTGGCCAGCTCGAAGGCCTTCTCAAGGTCGAGAAAGATGACAATCTTCGGCCTCTTGTCAGACTCAATGCTGGCCATGAGGGTGGTGACGCTCTCAGAGGTGCCCACTCCATGTGTGAAGCCGTAGATGTGTTGGTGCTCCGGACCAAGCTTCCATCTTAGGCGCTCCAACACCATCCTCTCTGCAACCTTGGATAGGCAGCTGGTGAGGGAAATGGGCCACATGTTGCCTGGATCCCTGGGCTTAGGGATCGGCAGGATGTTGGCTTCCTTCCATGCGGGGAGTGCCCGACCCTCCAGGTACGGTTGATGACTTCCAGGAGGGCGTCATGCCCGTGAGGGCCTGCCTTTGAGATCATACTGTAGGTGATTCCGTCCAGCCCGGGGGCCGTGTTCCGTGAAGTCTTGAAGGCAGCTTGCAGCTCCCGACCAGTGAACTCGACGTCGGTGTCGTTTTGTTCCTGGGATGCCTCTAGAATCCTGGCAGTCCTACCAGGGAAGAGGGTGGCCTGGAGGTCCTGGATGTCCTGGGGTAGGCGGGCTGTGGCTGCCCTGGATGTGAAGAGTACCACCAGCCTCTCTGCCTCCCCAGCCGGGTCATGATGAGCACGCACAGCACCTCTGCGCTTTCCCGTAGCTATGCTGATCTTCTTCCAGATCTCAGACAGGGTAGAGTAGTGGCTGAAGGAAGCACACAACTCAAACCACTTTGCCAGACGTGTCCTGTGGGAGATGTGGCGTGCGTGCCGCACCACCTCTCGCAGAAGCCTGAGGGACCCAGCCGTGGGGTTGCGTCGGTGTAACCTACGGGCACGATTGACGCGGTGGTTTTGTTCTTTGACTGCCTCGTCATAGAACCACCAATCACGCTTGGGCGTTCCCCCGACCCTTGTGAGTGGTATTGCCGCCTCGGCTGCTCGAGAGAAAGCTGCTTGGAGGCTCTGGGTAGCCTCATCTGGGTCGTCAGAGAGATCAGTCTCCTCCCACCACTGCTGGATGACGTCCTGGAAGCACTGCCAGTCAGCCTTCTTAGTGTTCCACCGTGGAGGTGGGGAGTACGGAGGGTGTCTTGAGAGCAACAGAGTGGTGACGATTGCAAAATGGTCGCTGGTGAGAAGAGGGTGGATTTCCCAACTGGCTCCTGGAAGTAGCATCCGGGAGAGGAGCGTGACGTCCAGTCGGTTGCCATAGTGGTGTGTCGGCTTTCCTATGTTGAGGAGGGCGATCTCAGGAACATCCTCCAGCACTGCTGCCAGGTGCCTGCCTGTCTCATTTGTGGGAGTGACTGAGCGCAGTAGCTCATGGTGGGCATTGATATCCCTGCCACCAGCACGCCATGGCTGGGCGACACAGCGGAGCTGCAACTCGGAGAGGTCGAGGGTGACTCTCGGGTTCCGGACACATTATAGATCGTTAGTGGCCCGGCCGGTAGGTGCAGAGTGACAGCTTGCACCTCAACCCCTTCGCCACAGTTGATGGGGTCGCTGACGATTGAGAGGGGAATGGAGTTCCTCACGTAGACTGCCATTATCCTGGCGGGAACTCCAGCTCGCTGTAGGTAGGACGAGAATCCCGGTATGCGTGGCTGCGGGTTCGGCGGCGGGTTCACTAAGGTCTCCTGGAGCAGGAAAACGTCAATTGCCTCCTGGACTGCCGTTTCGACGACGAGGTGGATTTTCTGTCACAGACCGCAGATGTTCCACTGTAGGTTCCACAGGTTAGGAGGCTTGGCCTTAAATAGGTGACAGCTGAATGGGACGGGTAGCAGACTAGGGCATAGTCACTGGTAGGCGGGATTCCAAAGTGTAAGTCATACCCAAAGAGATGGGTTAGTTGTAGTAGTAGTCGTAGCCGTGAAGAAGGTTATGTACAGGTCCTCAGAATCAAGACTCCATGATGTTGCTGTGTCTGACAAGTTGTACAAGAAAGGTATACAATACCGACAATATGAAATTAAGACACATGTGCAACATCTGGGTATCTTTATAGTAAACGTTTCGCCATCCAGTGGCTTTATCAATACAAAATCCTATTTAAGGTGAAGCCTCCTAACCTGATCTTCATAATCTCCAGACCTACAGTGCTGAATACACCAACTCCAAGGCCGAGGGACTGATTACCTCATCTTTTGTATATAGTTCTACTCTTCATATTATGTCCTAGGATTTTGTATTGATAAAGCCACTGGATGGCAAAACGTTTACTATAAAGATACCCAGATGTTGCACATGTGTCTTAATTTCATATTGTCGGTATAGTATACCTTTCTTGTACAGATCTGAGACTGAACCTCTGCAAAGTGTGGACGAGTCCAACCTCCCTGCAAATGATTCTGGTGATACAAGAGTGCCATCACACACACCATTGTGGAGGAGCTAGCCAACCCTGCTAGCACATGTGGAACTACTAAGAACATAAGAACATAAGAAAGGAGGAACACTGCAGCAGGCCTGTTGGCCCATACTAGGCAAGTCCTTCACAATCCATCCCACTAACATAATAATTGCCCAACCTAATTTTCAATTCTATCCAGGAAATATGCTTTATTGATTCTATTAACTCAAGTGCGAGTCCCACTCAAATCCAACCCCTCTCACTCATGTATTTATCCAACCTAAATTTGAAACTGCCCATAGTCCTAGCTTCAACAACCCTACTAGGCAGACTGTTCCACTCATCAACTACCCTATTTCCAAACCAATATTTTCCTATATCCTTTCTAAATCTAAACTTATCCAATTTGAATCCATTATTGCGGGTTCTCTCTTGGAGAGATATCCTCAAGACCTTATTTATATCCCTCTTATTAATACCCATCTTCCACTTATATACCTCGATCATGTCTCCCCTCATTCTTCGTCTTACAAGTGAATGTAATTTAAGGGTCTTCAATCTTTCTTCATACGGAAGATTTCTAATGCTATGAATTAACTTTGTCATTCGTCGCTGAATGTTTTCTAACGAATTTATTTCCATTCTGTAAAATGGAGACCAGAACTGAGCTGCGTAATCTAGGTGAGGCCTTACTAATGATGTATAAAGCTGTAATATAACCGCTGGACTTCTGTTGCTTACACTTGATATAAATCCCAGTAATCTATTTGCTTTATTTCTTACGGTTAGGCATTGCTGACTTGGTTTAAGGTTGCTGCTTACCATAACCCCCAAATCCTTTTCGCATTCTGTACAGCTGAGTTCAACATTATTAAGCTGGTAGGTGCTAAGGTTATGAACATTCCCGAGCTTTAGAACTTTGCATTTATCTACATTGAACTGCATCTGCCATTTTTCTGACCAGGAATTGAGTTTGTCTAAATCCTCCTGAAGTTCCCTGACATCTACGTCTGAATTGATTATCCTACCTATCTTCGTGTCATCAGCGAATTTGTTCATATCACTAGTAATTCCCTCGTCAAGGTCATTTATATATATTATAAACAACAACGGGCCCAAAACCGATCCCTGTGGAACGCCACTTGTTACAGATCCCCACTCAGATTTAACCCCATTAATGCACACCCTCTGCTTCCTATTGGTGAGCCATGAAAACACTTTACCCCCAATGCCATGAGCAGCCACTTTCTTTAACAGTCTCTGATGTGGTACTCTATCAAAAGCCTTACTAAAATCCAAATAAACAATATCGAATTCTTTATCATGATTAACTGCCTCAAAAGCCTTACTGAAAAAAGTTAATAAATTAGTTAGGCAGGAACGGCCCCTGGTGAATCCATGTTGAGTATCATTAATCAAATTATGCCTATCGAGAATGCTTCTTATGTTATCAGCTATAATCGACTCTAATAATTTGCCTACAATTGATGTTAGACTTATTGGGCGGTAATTTGATGGTAACGACTTGTCCCCTGCTTTAAAAATAGGAATTACATTAGCTATCTTCCACGTATCAGACACTACACCTGTTTGAAGAGATAGGTTAAAAATGTTAGTTAAGGGTTCACAGAGTTCCATTTTGCATTCCTTAAGAACCCTTGAAAAAAGCTCATCAGGACCTGGCGATTTATTTTGCTTCAAACGGTCTATCTGTTTGATAACCATTTCGCTAGTGACTGTGATACTACATAATTTATCTTCTTCAGGCCCACTAAAATACCTCATTCTTGGGATATTATTAGTGTCTTCCTGAGTGAAAACCGAGAGAAAATAATTATTAAAAATAGAGCACATATCATTCTCCTTGTCAGTAAGATGCCCATAATTATTTTTAAGGGGACCTATCTTATCTCTAACTTTTGTTCTATACACCTGGAAAAAACTTTTTGGGTTAGTTTTCGAATCCCTAGCAACTTTAATTTCGTAGTCTCGTTTAGCTTTTCTTATCCCCTTTTTAACGTCCCTCTTAATGTCAATATACTGATTCATAAGATAACCCTCACATCTTTTGATACGCCTATAAATTCCTTTTTTCTGCCCTAAAAGATATTTGAGCCTATTATTCATCCATTTTGGGTCATTTCTATTCGATCTAATTTCTTTATATGGGATAAATGTTCTTTGGGCAGCATGTATAGTGTTCAGAAAACTGTCATATTGATAGCTCTCTTCATTACCCCAGTCCACAGATGATAAGTGTTCTCTAAGTCCATTGTAATCTGCTAAGCGAAAATCTGGGACCGTTACTGAGTTATCCCTACTATGAAACTTCCATTCAATGCCAAAGGTAATTGATTTGTGGTCGCTTGGGCCGAGTTCCTCTGTAATTTCTAAATTATTAACAAGGGTTTCCTTGTTTGCCAGAACTAAATCAAGCAGGTTATTTCCCCTTGTAGGTTCTGTCACAAACTGCTTCAAAAAACAATCTTGAACTACTTCTAAGAAGTCGTTTGATTCTAAATTCCCAGTCAAAAAATTCCAATCAATTTGACTAAAGTTGAAGTCTCCTAGAATAACTACGTTATCGTGCATTGTGGCCTTAACAATTTCCTCCCATAGTAGTCTCCCTTGGTCCCTATCTAAGTTTGGGGGACAGTATATCACACCTAAAATCAATTTTTCATGCCCCTCTGAAAATTCTATCCAGACAGACTCTGAATGTGTTATTTCAGACTTTATTCCCTGATAGTTCACCACTCATACCTATGCCTCCACCTGAATTTGGGGATAAGCATGTCACTCCTCCCAATACACACATCTCCAACAGTCAGATGGACACCAAACATGTAACCCCCCCGGGAAGCTGGAGACAAGTCAGATGCACAGGACCCACCTGCAATGAATGATGAGGTAGTCATGTCACAGGCACCAACAAAGAACACTGATTTAACATAAAGAACATAAGAACATAAAAATGGAGGAACACTGCAGAAGGCCTACTGGCCCATACAAGGGATGTCCTTATCAAAACCACCACTACCTAAGAATTTACTCCCGTACTCACGACACCAATCAAATCCAGCCCCTCCCACTCATATATTTGTTTAATCTCTTTTTAAAACCACCCAAGGTCCTAGCCTCTATCACCCTACTCGGAAGATTGTTCCACGCATCTACAACACTGTTCGAAAACCAGTACTTGCCTATGTCCTTTCTAAATCTAAATTTATCAAATTTAAATCCGTTATTTCTGGTTCTTACTTGGTTCGATATCCTCAGTATTTTATTAATATCTCCTTTGTTTATGCCCATCATCCACTTGTACACCTCGATGATATCTCCCCGCATTCTACGTCTCTCCAGAGAGTGGAGATTCAACGCTCTAAGTCTATCTTCATACGGGAGATTTCTTATACTGTAAATCATTTTAGTCATTCTTCTTTGTATGTTCTCCAATGAATCTATATCCATCCTGTAGTAAGGAGACCAAAACTGAGCTACATAATCCAAATGAGGTCTCACTAGTGATGTATAGAGCTGTAAAATAACTTTTAGACTTCTGTTGCTTATACTTCTTGAAATAAATCCTAGTAATCTGTTAGCCTTATTGCGCACACTAAGGCACTGTTGTCTTGGCTTTAGATTTTTGCTTAGAATGACTCCCAAGTCTTTTTCACATTCTGTATGATCAAGCTCTACTTCACCTAGTTTATAAATTCGAGGGATATTTTCATTACCAAGGACTAGTACCTTACACTTGTCCACATTGAACTTCATGTGCCACTTTTCAGACCAAGACATTAATTTGTCCAAATCCTCCTGGAGTTCACTGGTATCCTCCTCAGAATGAATCATATGGCCTATTTTTGTATCATCAGGAAATTTACTCATGTCACTTGCAATAGTATTCGCTGCCCAGCTGTGGTGGAGGAAGGTTGTTCCGATCTGACCTCTAATGGGAGCTACTAGCAGTTTCATTGGACAGTAATGGCTGTTCAGTATCGTCGAAGGATTAACACAGTATGTGTGGAATTCATCAGAGGTGCCGTATATCCGTCTAATGCGGTAGTGATGTTGCCTGCAGTGTTGAGAGACACATTTGGATTGGATAACAATGACATTTACGGTATTGCACTGAATGGAAGTGCGAGAGTTTTTGTCAAGCTGATTTCGACGACAGTGTATGAGCGATTGGTGGATAAATATGAGGGCGTCAGCCTGACAGTGAATTCATCAGTGGAAGTAAAGTTAAAGGATGTTTCAAGGCAATATACGTACGTGCGTCTTCGTAATTTACCGTTCGAAGCTGATGAACGGGATGTACGTGATGTATTTCAAGAATATGGTGTGGTCCATCAAGCAATCTTGGGCCGATGGTCGGAGGGTATCTATGAAGGGATGCCAGAAGGGTCATATACATTGAAGATGACACTACGACGACCTATTCCGTCCTATGTGTTACTACCTGAATTTAGGACGCAGGCATACGTGACTTATGCTGGTCAACGTCGTACGTGCCGCCTATGTGGGTCGTATGAACACATGGCAGCAGACTGTGCACAGCGACCAGGGGGTCGTTTCGACGCCACAAGAGCGGCGTTGGTTGTTAAGGATGCAATTGCTGTTCAGGACGAGGACGTAGGCGTGGTGTCGACGGGAAGATGGAGTGACATAGTTCAAGGGACTGCAGAGGTGTGCCAGACTCTACCTACAGAGTCACAGACGTCGTGGTACCGGCTGTACAGGATAGGGTGGACGATTTGGACTTGGGTATAGCAGCAGAGTTGACAGAGGAATTGTGTGGGCTGTTGGACAGTTCAACAGGTGTGGAGGAGGTAGTGTGTGTGACGGAGGGGCTGGGTGAAGTCAGCCAAGTGGACACTAGTCTCATTCAACAGGAGGTGCCTGTTATGGTACATAATGAGGACTGTGCTGGGGATATGAACATTGGAAGTGATTCACGTAAACGTCCTATGGGTGTGGCTGAGGACGACGTCCTTACGCCCGCTCAAAGGTCTAGTAAAAAATCTTTGGTAGAAGTTGCACAAAAAGTGGAGCTGAGTGGAAGGAGTGTGGATGGTGACAGGAATTTACGAGGAAACAAAAAGGAACATCATAACCCTGGTGGGATGTCAAAGCGTGTAGGTACTAAGTATGAGAAATCTAAAGGGAAGCCACCTTTAACATATTCAAGTGTCTCACGCTTAACGTGAACGGGGCTAAAGCTGAGGTCTCGAGGAAATGGATAGAAGTGACGATGAGAAGGTATGACATTAATGTAGGGTTTATACAGGAACATAATTATAAGTATGGTAGGGATTTTCAGTTGCAAGGTTATAAAGTGTATGCTGGTAGTTCAGGGGCTTTCAAGTGAGGGGTTGCGGTAATTGTGAAGGAGAACAGCCCTTTTCAGTTATTAGCTTGGGTGGAGGGGAGGGACGGGAGGGTTGTGAGGGTGGATGGGGTTTGGGGAGGAGTCAGGGTAGCTTTCATTGGGGTTTATTTGCCGGCTATAAATAACCGTAGAGTCAAGGAGGATTTTGTGAGGGATCAATTGGTATATTACTTGGGTGGCTTGCCAGAAGTTGTAGTAGTAGGTGGTGATTGGAATAGTATCATAAGGCTCAAAGATGTAGAACCAAGGGGATCGGGATGTGTGCTCAGTGTTTTAAGGGATGTTCTAGGTAGTGTGGGACTAGTTGATGTGGTGGGTGGGGGTTGGAGGTTTGATTATACTTTTGTGAGGAGGGGGTATGCAGCACGGTTAGATCGTATATATGTCTCAAGGGTTATTAATGTGGGGGTGGTGAGTTGTGTGGATGTAGGTTTTACTGATCATAGGGGAGTGTTAGTGGAGCTTGAGTGGGCAGGTATGGTGAAATGGTATCCTGGGTATTGGAAACTAAATGTAAGTCTTGTAGAAGGGGAGGAGGGTAGAGAATTATTTGCTGAATGGTGGGGGATGATGTGGAGGAAAGGTAAGTTACTACCGGACATAGTGTCTTGGTGGGTGGACGTGGCGAAGCCAGCGATAAGGGATTTTTATAAAAGTAGAGGTCGGGAGGTTGCGAGATGGAAGTATGGATTGCAAAAATATTTGGAGGATCAGCTGAGTGTATGCTATGAGAGGCGGTTGGATAGGTACATGAGTGAGGTGCCTGCGATTAAGGAGAGATTGAGAGAAATACAGAATGAACGGTTTGATGCGATTCATGTGCGTGGTGGTGTGATGAGGTTTTATGGGGTGATAAGCCTTCGGCTTATGTGTTGAGGTCATTTAGGAAAAGGAGGGAGTGGATGATGATTTCGAGGTTGGTGGTTGGAGAGGACAGAGATGGGTATGAGAGAGGTCAGATCATGAGGAGCACAGAAGCAATGAGTTTGTATTTAGAGAGTTGGTTTAGAGGATATTTAACAGCAGGAGAGGGAGGGAAGAGAGAGGAGAATAATTGAGGAGGGGGTCATGGAGAGGTTGGGGAGGATGATAGGAAGCTATGAGTGGGGACATAAGTGAGGAGGAGGTGTGGATGGCGATACAGAGTATGAGTAAGAGAAAGTCACCTGGAATTGATGGAATTTCGAATGATTTTTATGTGTTGCAGTGGGAGGTCATAAAAGATTGTTTAGTGAGTTTGATGAATCGAATGAAAGAGATGGGTACTATGGGAGTGTCGCAGTGCACTGGGGTGATTGTTTTAGTAAAAAAAGGAGGGGTAGGGGAACAGATAGGTGATTATCGGGGTTTATCGATGATGTGTGGGGATTATAAGATTTTTGCGAAAGTGTTGTGTAATAGGATTAAGAAAGTAATTGGGAGGGTAGTTGAAGAGGGGCAAAGAGGGATACCGGGGAGATGTATGAATAAAGGGCATGTTTGGATCAGGAATTTTGTGGACAATAGTGTTGGAGGTGGTGTTTTGGCTGTGGATTGGAAAACTGCGTATGATTGTGTTGAAAGAGATATGTTATGGAGGATCATGAGGAAGCAGGGGTTTGGAGAGGAAATAGTGGGATGGGCAGAAGCCCTGTATAAAGATGCAAAAGTGAGGGTGCAAGTTAATGGGTTGGTAGGTGCGGAAGTGAGGATGGGGAGAGGTTTGAGGCAGGGATGTCCCTTGTCTCAAATCCTATTCGCGTGTATGCAGGATCCTTTGTATAGACTAGTTAAGGTAGGAGTAGGGGGCGGGGGAGGGGAAGTTGAATGGGATACAGGAATTGTTGGATATGTGGACGACACCACGGTGTTAGTGAATTCTGAAGAGGGTTTACGTGCTATAGGATTGATTATCAGTTTGTTTGGGAAAGCATCTGGTATGAGGATTAACATTGCTAAGTCCAATCTAATGGAAGTAGGTACATGGGTGGGGAGTGGGTTGGGGTTAAGGTATGGATGGTCAATAGTAGATAGATTGAAAGTTTGTGGTATAGTGGTAATGGCTGATTATGAGGAAACTAGAAAAGTTAATGTCGATTTAGTTTTAGGTAAGGCATTAAAGAGAATGTTGGGATGGAGACCTGGGGATGTTAAGTTGTTACAGAGGGTGATAGTGGTTAATACTTTAGTTTATAGTAAAGTTTGGCACGTGGCAAGGTTATTTCCTATATTAAAGGGAGATATGGTGGAATTGGTTGGAAAGGTGTTGAGATATATATGGGGATATGGAAGCATTGGTTGTGTAGGGAGGTTGTCATGAAGAGGGTGGGCTTAGGGGTTTGGGGTTAATAGATTTGGAGGAACGGCTAGGTGCTTATATGTACAATTTTGTTATATGACTAAGGGGTGGCAAAGGACGGAGGGTGGGAGAGGTCATGAGGGATTTCAGGAAGTGGTGGAGGGAAAGGATTTGGTTAGGTGTGCTGATATGTTGCGTGGTCTTATGAGTGTAAGGAATCCGGGACGTGTAAAGGCTCGTGTGTTAGGAAGGGTGGGGAGAGGAGAGGAGGTAATGGAAGGGCTGGCTGTTTTTCCGATATATGATTGGAAAAGTATATGGAGTGGGTTGAGGGGTATGAGGATCAGTGTGAGGGCAGAGAAGTTATGTTTCGGTTTTTACATGGGGTACTGGCCTCACGGAGGTGCTGTATAGGATGGGTTTGGTTGGAGATGCAAGGTGTGGTAAATGTGGCGAGGTCGATTCTATTTATCATGAGGTATATTTTGTGAGCAATTGGATGTTGTTAGACAATGGTTGGGGCGTTTAATAAAATTTGGAGGGGAGGGGATACATGCGTTGAGATTTTGAGTTTAGATATAGGTGGTGTGGGGCAGGATGTGCGTAGAGCGCTTATGTATATGGCTGTTGATTTTGTGTATGTTTCGTGGGTGATGAGGAGCAAACTGGGAGTGTGCGGTTAAAGGCCATAGCAGCGTCCATGTACAGGACAAAATGTAGAAATAGAATTTTGTATGGGGAGTCATGGGGTAGGTTTTTTCCTGTGGTTTATAGGGATTTCACTGTAGGACAGTTGTTGGGAATGATACAAGTTAATAGTTGAAAAGTGGCTGTTATATTTTTGTGAGAAGTATGAGAGGTAAGTTAAAGTGGTATGTTTGTGTAGATGGGGGGGGGGGGACGGTGTGACAAGGTAATCATGAGTTTACGATTTTGACAAAATTTGGACTTATGGGGTTGTGAATGGAGGTATGTATAAGAGGGGGGTTATGAAGTAGAAAATGATATAATGAAGTAGAAAAAAAAAGGAGGAAGTTAGAGGTGGCTTTCCTTGGGTATCATATTATCTGTGAGTTTGTATGACTTTTTGAAGTATAGAGGACATACTTCATGGGTGTAAAGGTTTTGATGTGTATGGAGGTAACAGTAACTGTTTTTTAGATGTTTATGAGAGAATAAGGTTTTTTTGGTTTCATAAAGGGTGAGGCATATTTTCGATAAATACATGTCATTGGGGTTTTCTGTGTTTTTGTGGTGTGTTGCAACATGTGGTATAATACTTTTGTATTTATGGGACAAAAGTAGAATACAGTATTCTGTTGAATACATAGTTTGTTTTCTTCAGTAGAGGAGAAATGAGTAGTATATGATGGTAAGGTATTTTACCTAGCTAACTAATTATAAAAGTTATAAGGAGTGGTGTAATGTTAATTTTTAAATTAAATGGAGAAATTCACTGCCTGGTGTGTGGGCTTGATGATGGATTTTGTATTTATTTTGATTTGTATGTATGTTTTGGCTACAAAACTGTTAACTTTTGCTGTTGGATATTAGGTTCTTTTTTCATGTGTACACATAGGACTTTTTTATATATGCATACATGAGTTTTACTGGACTGCTTTATGGTTGTCATGTTTTTTTATTAAGGGTTACATGATTTTAGTGTGATCAGTAGCTCAAATTTTGAGTTTTTTTTTTTGACTTTACAAATGAGAAAAATGTATGTAGGGGGGTATCGTTAGGATAACATGGGGGATAGAGGGGGGGTCTTTTGTATGAGATTCTACGACCTCAAGAAAAGTTCTTAGTTTTCATTGGTAGATTTTACTAAATTATGTTTTTTTTTTATTATGGGAGTTGAGAGGTTGAGCTGGTTTTGTAATGATAAGTGTATATTATTAATGTGTCTGTATGTTCAGTTGGGGTTATGTGTGTGTATGGTATACTCCATTTCATTTTGTTTAATTATAGTAGATATGTTTCTGTGGAATAATGGAAGAGTCTGAGGACATGTTTTTTTCATTTTGATTTGCCACTGTACAAGTTTTTGTAATTTTCATATAATAGCAATTCATTCATGTTAATGTATAAAGATAGTTCTTTTATTACAAGGAGACTATTTAAGTAGCCTTATGTGTTTGTATTATAACTTGTTTTGTTTAATTTGTGTTTAGTCTTTAAGTTTTTTGGAAGCATATTGATATGTTGTCCTTTATTTATGTACATACTGTACCAGTTGATAGTCATTTACTGACAACTAAAATGTATTCCTGTTTTTCTAAATAAAATATAAAAAAAAAAAAAAAAATTCCTTCATCAAAGTCATTTATGTAAATTATGAACAACAATGGGCCTAAAACTGATCATTGTGGAACGCCACTAGTGACTAATCCCCATTCAGATTTGACCCCATTAATGGAAACTCTCTGCTTTCTATTGGTAAGCCATGCCTCTATTAATGCTAGAACTTTACCTCCTATACCATGAGCTGCCACCTTTCTTAAGAGTCTCTTGTGAGGTACTCTATCGAAGGCCTTACTGAAATACAAGTAAACTATATAATATTCTTTATCACTGTCTACTGCCTCAAATGTTTTATTGAAAAACGTCAGTAAATTTGTCAGGCAGGAACGACCTCTCGTGAACCCATGCTGAGATTCATTAATCAAATTATGTTCTTCAAGGTGACTTCTAATAATATCAGCTATAATTGACTCTAATAATTTGCCTACTATAGATGTGAGGCTTATTGGACGGTAATTTGATGGAATTGACTTATCCCCTGATTTGAATATAGGAACTACATTAGCTATCTTCCACATCTCTGGCACAACACCAGTTAGGATGGACGTATTAAACACATTTGTTAATGGCTGACTAAGTTCCATCTTGCATTATTTAAGTTCCCTGGAAAACAACTTGTCTGGTCCCGGGGACTTATATTGCTTAAGTTTATGTGTTTGATACCATGTCCCTCGTGACACTCAAGATTCAACATGATTTATTCTCTGTAAAAATTACAATGTGTCTTTTAAGGACAATAATTACAAAGATGGCTGTTAGCATGCCCAGGCATGCCCAGGCATGCCTGGGCATGCCTGGGCATGCCTGGGCATGCCTGGGCATGCTAGGCATTTCGGGCAGACTTAATATTAGTTCTTAATGTATATTACAAATTACATGTGAATACAAATTTCAAATTATTAAATAGATTTACAACAGTGAGGTAGTTCAGAATATTTAGATTATAAAAAAATAGTAATAATAATGGTTTTGTCTTGGCATGTTACACAGTTTCCATTTAAGCTCCAATATTGGAACCTTTTTTGATTAATTAGGAAAAGAAAATTGAAAAATTATGGAAAAAAATGTTTTATTACCAAAAATATTGCATAATTCTGGCAACATGTTGATGCAATCAGCTTCTTTCTATCATATGTCTAAGGATGTTTATTCTAAAAAGTATCTTTTTATTTTTGCTGGTAGCAAAAGGACTTGTTGGCAATTCATCAGTTTTTTTTTTACCCCTAAAATTGGGATTTTTATGTTATTTTTTTCACTTGAAATCAGTATGTGGCAACTTGTGTGAGGAGTGTAGTGGGTGAGCGATGCTGGGAGCACCTCAGTAGCCGTCTGGCTTCCCATGGTGATGGAGGGTTATAGTGCGCTGAAGTTTGCTGCTCCATTTCCTAGATTTTTACACAAACATAATTATCAATATCTCAGGAATAAGTTATTGACATTATAAATCTTCTCATGCAAAGAGTATGTATCAGAGCATCATGATTCTTTCGTAGGTTATTGAGGAATGATGGTTCTATTGAATTACAGGGAGAGTTTGTCATATGTTTTACACTTTGTTGTTACTGATTTTTTGTTTCCCAACAAAATTAAAAAAAAAAAAAAACGTATTTCAACATTTTTTATAATACAATCTATTGAGAGTAAGCTCACGACTCTGTAATTTAAAAACCTAACTCTTTGTCTTGCATCTTATTTCAATTAGAACATTGTATGTCTTAGTAACTTTGTAGAAGACTATTGTCCTAAGCTCTGTCAAATAGGACACTAATATTTTTTTTCTACATAACTGTAAGGCAAAAACGTCACTAAAAACACAGTATCTAGGTATCAAATGTTGCTTAATTCACTCACAAATTACCATTGAAATTTTAGCAAAATAATTTTTTTTTTTAAAAAGGCTTTTTCTCCATAGCATACTTAGTGCTCCCCCTAAGCTCCTTCTCCATAGTATACTTAGGGCTCCCCCCTAAGCTCCTTCTCCATAGCATACTTAGGGCTCCCCCCTAAGCTCCTTCTCCATAGCATACTTAGGTCTCCCCCGTAAGCTCCTTCTCCATAGTATACTTAGGTCTCCCCCGTAAGCTCCTTCTCCATAGCATACTTAGGTCTCCCCCGTAAGCTCCTTCTCCATAGCATAATTAGGTCTCCCCCGTAAGCTCCTTCTCCATAGTATACTTAGGGCGTGTGAGAGGGGTTTCTTGCAGTTCTTAATGAACACAGAGTTCCACTAGTCTGGGCCTGGGGCTGAGTTCATGGACATGTCGTCGATGGCTTTCTCAAAGTATAGAGGAGTTAGGGTTATGTCAGAAATTTTTCATACATTGGCAGGGTTTTGAGGCTCATTCATGAAAAATTGTTTGGATTGTCTATCTTTAGACGGATTAGTGGATCACTGAACACAGAGTCATATTGAGATACCAGTATCTCACTCATTTCTTTGTTGTCATCTGTGTAAGATCCGTCGTGTCACATGACACATAATACTTGGTGTCACACAACACATACTTATTACTTGGTCACATGACACATATTAATTAGTTGGTGTCACACGACACATACTTGGTGTCACACGACACATACTTGGTGTCACACGACACATACTTGTGTCACACGACACATACTTGGGGTGTCCGACCATACTTGGTGTCACACGACACATACTTGGTGTCACACGACACATACTTGGTGTCACACGACACATACTTGGTGTCACACGACACATACTTGGTGTCACACGACACATACTTGGTGTCACACGACACATACTTGGTGTCACACGACACATACTTGGTGTCACACGACACATACTTGGTGTCACCGACACATACTTGGTGTCACGACACATACTTGGGTCACGCACATATGTCACACGACACATACTTGGTGTCACACCCCATACTTGTGTCACAGACATCATTAGCTTGGTGTCAGACACATCTTGGTGTCACACGACACTACTTGTGTCACACGACACAACTTGGTGCAGACACATACTTGGTGTCACGACACTACTTGGTGTCACGCACATACTTGTGTCACGACACATACTTGGTGTCACACAACACATACTTGGTATCACCATACCACTTTCTCATCAAACCATCATGCTAGATTTGGGTTGTCACTCATCACTCGTTTTTCTCACTACGTCTTTTGTTTTTCATCCTGGTATCTTCACTCTGGTCTTATTCTCTTGTTCTTTTATTGTTTTTCTTTGGGCGATCTTCACACACGTCTTTTTCACTTTCAGGATTTTCGAGGCTGGACTTGCGAGTCATGTTCATCCCATCTTTATCAAGTCTCCTTCACTCTTCTCTTCTCTTCGTCTTTTACTATTTTTCGTCTTAGCATCCTCACTCTCGTCTGCTCTCTGTCTTTTTCTGTCTTTCTTTGGGGAGTCCTGACACATATTTTCTCTTTGGCACTGAGGGCTCTTGATGCTGGGCTGGTGAGTCAGGTCCATCCCACCATCAAGGACTGGTGAGGTCAGCCTCTGAGGGCTGTTGATGCTGGGCTGGTGAGTCAGGTCCATCCCACCATCAAGGACTGGTGAGGTCAGCCTCTGAGGGCTGTTGATGCTGGGCTGGTGAGTCAGGTCCATCCCACCATCAAGGACTGGTGAGGTCAGCTCCTCTTCTTGTAATATTTACAAAATTATTACAAGATGAGAAATTTTCACGTACTTAATAAATTTTTTTTGACATGCTCTTTCAATCCATACATTCATTTCTTCCGGGAGCTGCGAACTGTGATCCCACACAAGAGTTTTACAAATAAAACCCAAACAATAGGCATCAATGGTATAATTGGATAAACAAATGTACCTTTCTTCCTGTAATATTTGTTTATGCTAAGATTACAGAGTTTTCCGTACTTTATCCTTACGCTCTTTGATCCAGCATTTTTATGCTGAACCGAAATCTATAATAGTGGTGAGTGGACCATCAGGGGTGTCCAGGATGCAGACGTTACGAGCATGAATGTCCATGTGAATGATCTTTCTGGAGTGGACACCTTGAAGAGTTGTGGCCAGACTGCTTATAATTTTCATCATTGTTGAAATATTAAATATTGGTTAATTAAACCAATATTTCTCTAGTGTGATACCTGCATAAACAGTAACTAAATAGCCACACTCCACATTAACTCCCACTAACTACTGAACACCAGTAATTCCTTATACTTTTCGTAGTTATATCACTTCATTATAAAACTCTACATACAGCAATGGAGATTTTATTTTTTTGACTACTAATTATTACTAGTGGTCAGCCACTAGCCAACATGTTCCATACAATCCTTCACCTAGCAGGTGTGTCCACTCACTAGCCAACCAATACTCAATTTCCTCACGAGGAAATGTTTATATATTAGTTTGTTAACAAAACTCCTTCAATTCTTTCTTCAGTGTTTGTGGAACCTCACCAACATTATCATGCTATTTTATGTTATTTTCTTCTAACATGTCATCCTTTTTCTCAATCATTTTTAACCTTTTATTCTTATCCAACTCGTCGTTATCACCTTCAAGTTCATCACTTTTTCTTTTATTCATTGTTTTCAGGTGATAATTATTCTCTTAATTATCGACTCTTCGTCTTTTACTCACTTTTGTACTAGTGTTGGCCTCAGTCTCTTCTTCTTCTCGTTTTCTTTTAGAGTTTTAACTGGGACGATCCTCACATTTCTGGTTTGAGGATGTGTTATTTTCTACATCACCTTCCATTATTTATGTTTGTTAGGACTAAGAACCAGCGTTAACTTTCTCCATGATACTTGTTTTGTTATGTCTCACAGTTAACACTTAATAACATTGGTGGTCGTCTGTGACAATAACTTCTATATAACACTGCGTGTATATAGTGAATTTAGATGTCAGAATTTAGCTGATATCATCAACATTATAGTGTTAGAGGAAGTATAGTAATGGTGTTAGTAGTAATGGTGTTAATAGTAATGGTGTTGGTAGTAGTAATGGTGTTAGTAGTAGTAATAGTGTTGGTAGTAGTAATGGTGTTGGTAGTAGTAATGGTGTTGGTATAGTAATGGTGTTGGATATAGTAATGGTGTTGATAGTAGTAATGGTGTTGGTAGTATATGGTGTTGGTAGTAGTAATGGTGTTATAGTAGTAATGGTGTTGGTAGTAGTAATGGTGTTAGTAGTAGTAATGGTGTTGGTAGTAGTAATGGTGTTAATAGTAGTAATGGTGTTAGTATAGTAATGGTGTTATAGTAGTAATGGTGTTGGTAGTAGTAATGGTGTTAGTAGTAGTATGGTGTTGGTAGTAGTAATAGTGTTAGTAGTAGTAATGGTGTTATAGTAGTAATGTGTTATAGTAGTAATGGTGTTAGTAGTAGTAATAATGTTAGTAGTAGTAATGGTGTTGGTAGTAGTAATGGTGTTAGTAGTAGTAATGGTGTTGGTAGTATAATTTGGTGTATGTATAGTAGTAATGGTGTTAAGTAAGTAAGTTATGGTTTAGTAGTAGTAGTAAAGGTGTTAGTAGTAATGTGTTAGTAGTAGTATGGTGTTAATAGTAGTAATAGTGTTAGTAGTAGTAAATGTGTTAGTAGTAGTAATGGTGTTGGTAGTAGTAATGGTGTTAAGTAGTAGATAATGGTGTTAGTAGTAGTAATGGTGTTAATAGTAGTAATGGTTAGTAGTAGTAATATGGTTGTTAGTGTTAGTAATGGTTTATAGTAGTATGTGTTAGTAGTAATGGTGTTAGTAGTAGTAATGGTTAGTAGTAATGTGTTAATAGTAGTAATGGTGTTAGTAGTAGTAATGGTGTTGGTAGTAGTAATGGTGTTGGTAGTAGTAATAGTGTTAGTAGTAGTTATGGTGTTAATAGTAGTAATGGTGTTAATAGTAGTAATGGTGTTAGTAGTAGTAATGGTGTTAGTAGTATGATGTAATAGTAATAGTGTTAGTAGTAGTAATGGTGTTATAGTAGTAATGGTGTTAGTAGTAGTAATGGTTAGTAGTAGTAATGAGTGTTAGTAATGATGTTAAATAGTAATGTGTTAGTAGTAATGGTGTTAGTAGTAGTATGGTGTTAGTAGTAGTAATGGTGTTAATAGTAATGGTGTTAGAGTAGTAATGATGTTAATAGGTAATTGTATAGTAGTAGTTATGGTGTTAGTAGTAGTAATGGTGTTAGTAGTAGTATTAATGATGTTAGTAGTAGTAATGGTGTTAGTAGTAGTATGTGTTAATAGTAATAGTGTTAGTAGTAGTAATGGTGTTATAGTAGTAATATGTTGATAGAATGTGTTAGTAGTATATGTTATAGTAGTATGGTGTTAGTAGTAGTAATGGTGTTAGTAAGTAGTTTAGTGTTAATATAGTAATGGTGTTAGTAGTAGTAATGGTGTTTAGTAGTAATAGTGTTAGTAGTAGTATATGGTGTTAATAGTAGTAATGGTGTTAGTAGTAGTAATGGTGTTAGTATAGTAATGAGTGTTAGTAATGAGTATGTAGTGTAATGTGTTAGTAGTAGTAATGGTGTTAGTAGTAGTAATGGTGTTATAGTATAATGTGTTAGTTGTAGTAATGGTGTTAGTAGTAGTAATGGTGTTAGTAGTAGTAATGGTGTTAGTAGTAGTAATGGTGTTGGTAGTAGTAATGGTGTTGGTAGTAGTAATAGTGTTAGTAGTATGTATGGTGTTAATAGTAGAAATGGTGTTGTAGTAGTAATGGTTGTTAAATAAGTAATGTGTTAGTAGTAGTTAATGTAGTGTTAATAAGTAGTAATGGTGTTAGTAGTAGTAATGGTGTTAGTAGTAATGGTGTTAGTAGAAGTATTAGTGTTAGTAGTAGTAATGGTATTAGTAGTAGAAATAGTGTTAGTAGTAGTAGTAAATGGTGTTAGCAGTAGTAATGGTGTTAGTAGTAGTAATGGTGTTAGTAGTAGTTATAGTGTTAATAGTAGTAATGGTATTAGTAGTAGTAATGTTTGAGTAGTAATGTGAGTATAAGTGTTAGTAGTAATGTGTTAATAGTAGTAATGGTGTTAGTAGTAGTATGGTGTTAGTAGTAGTAATGGTGTTAGTAGTAGTAATGATGTTGGTAAGTAGTAATAGTGTTAGTAGTAGTAATGGTGTATAAGGTATGTAGTAGATGGATTGTTAGTAGTAGAAATGGATGTATTAGTAGTAGTAATGGTGTTAGTAGTAGTAATGGTGTAATAAGTAATGTTGTTAGTAGTTACGGTGTTATAGTAGTAATGGTGTTAGTAGTAGTAATGGTGTTGTAGTAGATTAGTAATGGTGTTAGTAGTAGTAATAGTGTTAGTAGTAGTAAGTTATAGTAATTGTATAGTGTGGTGAATGTGTATAGTATGTTTATTGTGTGAGTAGTTTATAGTATGATGTTGGTAATGGCAGCAAGCAGTAAAACCTTGTCCTCTACTTTTACTTCTCCTGAGGTTCCCAGCAGCTGTATGGCTAATCAAGACCCATAACACTAACATATGTGGATACCCAGAATGATATAAATCAACTACAGTAATCACCCAAAAATACACAAAATCACCAACTAATAGGACTTGTGTTACCACCCCTGCCCCGCTGCCACTGAAGTGATACTCCACAACATTCACCCATTCCACATCGCCTACTATTCATCTCAAGCCACGGTCAATGGCCAAGGGTCATAGCAACAACAGAAGATCCAGTAAGCAGCCAAGAACTCCTAACATCCCAGGTGAGAGCAGCATTTCTACAAGGAAAACTTCTCGTACTGCCAGCCAGGCCTCAACCCCCAAACACCTGCACCATCACAACACCCGACAGACAACAACAATAATGGCCGCCCACAGTCCAAGATAACTCTTTCCATGGATTTGATGTTAAGAAGATTAATGACCCAGAAATAGCTAAACTCCTTATGATCCAGAACCAAACAATCACCAAGCTTACCCAGGAAATGCAGGAGCTTAAAACCTCCAACGCACAGTACCTCGTCAAGATCACAACTCTGGAAGACAAACTAACCACTCTAGAACAACTAAGCAACACCCACACCCAGTCTGTGGACACCATCAACACTCTAAAAGATCAAGTCACCCAACTGAACAAGAACATCATAGAAAAAAGATCACGAGTGGATCTACAACTTTCTGATATCATCAACAACTTCCAAGACCATAATGATCAACAACAGCTATGTGACGCTGTTATAGTTAATAGCAAACATCTTCCACCTTCAGTCACCCAAGAGACATGCATGGAGGCCACCCTACAACTCTTCAAGGACCACCTTAGCCTAAACATACGTAGTGATGAACTAAAAGATTGCAAACTGATGGGCTACCAAGCAGGGGAAAAAACAGTGCTATTAAAATTCAATACCAGCTTGCAAAGAAACAACCTACTAAAAACATCCATAGGTATGAAATCTGATGTGTACGTTAATGAATGCCTTACCAAAACAAGACAAAACCTCCTTTATCGATTAAGAAAATTATGCAATGCCCAACAAATTCCTCAGTGCTTTGTGAGGGATGGTAAAATCGCAGTTAGGAAACAGCCCACTGGGAAGAGGTATTTCATTGCAACAGAACATGAACTTAAAAGATTCCTGAGTGAGGTTGGGTTAACAGAATTAGAATAATATGTAGTAAACCCACTATCCACGATTAGTGTTATGAACCATCTTTAAATTTTGTTCCCAAAATTCCAATACCCTCTTACCATTAAATTTTCACTTTATATCCAACTACCATTCTACCTCATAGTCTTAATTCTACCTCATAGTCTTAATTCTACCTCATAGTCTTAATTTGTATTTGATAACTACAAAATCCCCTTATTATTCAAGCTTTATTGCACAATTTTTTTTTATAATTATTATTGCCCCATTTTTTTATACTTCATTGCACAATCTTATTTTATACCTTCATTTTTATTAACCTATCATTGCCAAAGATCCAAGCTTCCATACACAGCAGCAACATCTTTGCCCTATCTTAACCTTAATAACCTATGGCAAAAATCCCATTCTGCTTATTTTAATATCTACTGTATACCATTCTTTGCCCCTCTATATTTTTTAAATTATACTTTTATATAAACCTGTATTATACCTTTATATCTATTGCAACTATTCTCTAGTGCAATTACAAGTAACACTCTGGTGCTACTTTACTCTATAACTATCTTATAACTACCTTATTATCTTGTTAATATCATAGGTAATATCTAGTTTACCTAATTACATTCTAGCTTATTAAATAACCAACACCAAACTCATTGGTGCTACATTACTATTAGTAATTTTATCTTATTAGTTTATATCTATTTTTTTTTAAATTTTACTGTACTATATTTCATTCTAGCTTAATACATAACCAATACCAAACTCATTGGTGCTACATTGTTTTTAGTAATTGTATCTTATTAGTTTATATCTAATTTTTTATTTCATACTAGCTTAATACATACTTAGTACCAAGTCCACTATGTTTATATGTTACTATACTCTATTTGACCAATGTGCATTAGTTATATACTTATCAAAACATCCCCTTACTACAGATATCAGTACTATAACTCACCACACTATACATTATATAACAAAATTACTATTTAACCTAAATGATGAATGATCATGTCGACCCTGATCTAAACCTATTTAATCAAACACCCATTCAAAATTTACTGGAAAATAACTGCCTCTACTACACCGCATCACAAGCCCACACTGTCCTAAACACTACTAAAAGTATAACAGTTCTTAACTACAACGTCCGATCCTTAAGCAAACACTATGATGCCTCCTTGCCCCCTTGGTTCCCAAAAAAAACCTTCACATGTATTATCCTTACTGGGAAACCCGGCTAAGCAGGATACAATAGGGTATCTACTCGCTGCCAGGATACACAGCAATACACAACTGCAGACCACTTCAAGTTGGGGGGGGTATTCAATCTATTACTCTAATGAAATATCCTGTTGTGACACCACTTGCTATAATGATGAATATGGAGAATATTTTTTTTCTAATTTTACTGCAAAAAAACCCTTTAAAACCCCCCTAACCATCAGGGCCATTTACTGGATGCCTCATCCCAAAAAACCCAAATTTTAGCGATCAACTAAAAACGCTAATAAAAAACAACCAATTGAACAAACACCACCTTATTTTGGGGTGGAGACTTCAACATCAACCGGCCCCCAGATGACAATCCAGTAACCGATTTCATCAACAATATAACAACACACTTCTCATACCAAAAAAAACCCCCAAACCCAACTAAACACTGATACGGGTGCAACCCTTGGGAAAACCCCTATATGGACCAATATCCTCCCCCCCCTTTTATGGGGGGTAATAACAGACAGCACCACAGACCCCCCCCCCAAAACCCTTTCCCCTTAACAAACATTGTAAACCCCCCCCAGAATACACCAAAGTTTCATTTGACTCTATGCCCAAAAAGGGTTCAATAAATAACTTCACATCAGAGCTAGAGACGGTTGACTGGGCTACAAAATTTTCAAATCCCAAAAAAGGGGATCGATGAGTGGACAGACAACTTTCTTAATAAATTTCCCCTAGCTATCAAAAAATTTCCCCCCATAAAATGAAAAGATTCGAATAAACGGGGTCCCAAGGGGTAACCAACAGCCCAAAAAACCATTAACAAAAAAAAAAAACAATATAGAAAAAAGGGGATTCCCCACACTATTCATCAGTTCTCACCAAACTAATAAAAAAAACCCCAAAAAATTGTACTACCCCCGCAATTCACTGAAACAAGGAGATATAAAAAGGACCTGGAAAAAACTCTCACAGAATAGGGGGGCCCCCACAAACTGAAAAAAACTTAAATGATTTTTCCCCCAACCCTTTTTCCAAACGAAACACCACTACAGCCTATTGATACATAAACAATATAAATGACTTCTTCTCAACCATAGGATCAAATCTTCCCCGAAAAAACCCAGATACCAATCCCCGAACAAATGATTACCTAGGGGGGGAAATTTCCCCCCTCCTCCTTTTATCTTGCACCTACAAAACCCCCCTGAAGTTTCCTTTTATAATCAAGTCACTTAAAAATAAATCAGGGCATCTGTCTCGGTTCCCCCCTTTAAAATACAAACGGGCCCCTCATGTCCTTTCATATCCTTTTCTTTCTTTTTAACAAATCTTAGAAACTAGCACTTTCCAACCCCCTACTCAAGACAGAAAGGGGTTTAATACCAAAAATTTTGGGGACCCTACAGATAAAAAACCCCAAAAGGGGCCCATAAAAATCTATCATTGCTATCCAAAATCTTTGAAAAATTTCCCAAAGTTATCTCGTTTATAAGGACACAAAGCATACTCAACCCCCCAAAAATTTTTTAAGAAAAATAAAAGCACTAACGTGCAATAGAAAAAAAGATAGACCTGCTTTACACAGCACTCGAAAAAAAAGGGAAAATCCACTAGGACTTTCTATTGACCTAAGGAAAGCTTTTTTTCCCCGTAAACCTGGCATCCTCTCCCAAAAAACCCACCATGGGAAAAAAAAGGGCATGCCCCCCTTTCTCTTCAAATCCTCCTCCCCTAAACCTTTAGTTTTCACTTTGGGGGGCCTCCTCCATGACCTCCCCCCACCGGGGGCCGCAGGGGAAAAACCCGGGGGCCCCCCCTTCCTCTTATACATCAGTGATCTTCCCAATGTATCACAACACCTGGGGAAACCCCAAAAAAACTTTGCTGGGGGGCTTTGTAAACTCCCCCCAAACCTTTCCACGTTTTCCTTTTGCAATTAATTTTAAAAAAAACAACATGGGTGACAAAATAAACTTTCTCAACCCCTGAAAGACCCTTTTTTTTGTTTGGCAAAAAGGGAGGTGATCCCAATTAAATATTAAAAACAACCCACCAAAAGAAGCCCATGTTGACACTTTTAAAAGATCCTTGGTTCTTCTAGGCTGGAATATTGCTGCCCCCAAATTTTTCCCCGGGGGTGAAATTGCGGCCGGAAAAAATGCAGAGGCCTTCACCCCCGCATAAATTCGATAAACCACCTCAATTTTTTTGGGGAAAGTTTAAAGGGGTTCCCCCCAAACCCTTATCTCTAGAAAACCCAAAAGGGGGGGGAAAAAATTATTATATACACATGGAAAATTCTCGAGGGGGGAGTACCAAACTTTCACACAAAAAACACTCCCTACGAAAGCAAAAAAAATCGGCAGGCAGTCTCCCCCCAAAAAAAACAGGGGTGCCACTGGGATTGAGGGGCCCCCCAATAAGTGTCAGGGGCCCGGGGGTTTTTCCCCAAAAACCTCCCCGCATACATCAGGGGGATTACCCAAAAGGCCCCTTTTCAAACAAGGGAAAAAGGGCAGGACCTAAAGTCGGGACCTGATCAACCGGGCTGTGGTTCTCGTTGGACGGGGGGGAAAGGGATTCCAGCCTGGTTGGGTCAGGCCTGTTCCAACAGGAGGTCTGGTCCCCCCAGACCGGGAAAAAAGGGGGTTGACCCTGGGGTTTTCCCAGATGGGCCCCCCAGATAGACACCTTTGCAAAACATAATAGGGCAAGGGGTTTTCCCCCGGGCCCTTTCGCAACAACCCCGAAATTCCCGAACTCATATCCCCATAACAAAAAATCCAAAAATTTGGGGTCCTCTCTAAAAAAACGGTATTATGTACCACAATCAGCCCTACTCCCCCTACTACTCATCATCATCCCTACCCTCCCCAAAGCCATTTGTGTGAAGGGGTCAACAGCAATTACCCCCCTAAAAAATAATAAAAAAAAGCCACCCATTAAAAAATTTTACCAATCCAAACAGGAGCCACCCCCACTCTTCAAAGGGGGTAAACCATCACTTTTTCGAACCTTAACTTTTTCTCTGCTATCTACATTTTAAAAACCCTTTAATTTCCCCTTTTAACCCGAGGGTTTAAAAAATTTTTTGACCAGTTGTTTTAAGGGGAAAAAAAAAAAAATTTCCCCAAATAAACATTTCTTTACATTCCCCCTGTCACTAAATCAAACAAAAATTCAATGTGCATAAAGGGCCCCCAAAAACTGGGGAAAAACCCCTTAAAACTCTAGAACTGCGGGCCCCAACCTCCCTTTTTTTAAAAAAATTTAAAAAAAATCTTATCTCACTTACGCATCCAACCGGTAGCTAACCACATGAAAACTCTTTTTTTGCCCCCTCCACAGCAAAATAAAATTTTTTTTATTAAAACCCCAAAAATTTACATGACCCAAAAATTTTTTAAAACAACTATTGTTCAATTTTTAAAATTTTTTAAACTAGTCATAGGTTTGCCTAAGACCTTCAATATGGGAAAATTTTTTTTAAATTTTTTCCCTTTTCCTTTTTTAAATAAAATTTTTAAAAATTTTTTAAAATAATTGTTTAAAAATTTTTAAACAATTTTTTAAATTCAAAAAATTTTTTAAAATTAAACCTTTTTGTTAAATTCTTAAAAATAATTGTTAAAATTTTTAAAATAAATTTTTAAATTCTTAAACTAATTGTTAAATTCTTAAACTAATTTTTAAAAATTCCAAATAATTTTAAAAATTTTTTTAAAAGTTTGAATTT